>PVKC010048016.1:0-10976 GCA_004027635.1 Crocidura indochinensis | reverse complement strand
GATTTTTTTGTTTGTTTTTTTTTGGGGGGGGGTTGGTTTTTGGGTCACACCCAGCAGCGCTCAGGGCTCTACGCTCACAAATCGCTCCTGGCAGACTCAGGGGACCATATGGGATGCCAGGATTCAAACCATAGCCCGGCCTCCATGCTATCTCTCTGGCCCCTAAGGGCTGTCTTTCATATACTTGGCATTTTGGTTTTTATTTAGGGAGGACATATTCAGCAGTGTTCAGGATTTACTCCTGCCTCTATGCTTGGGGATCATTCTTGGTAGTGCACAAGGGATCCCATGGAGTTGCCAAGGATCAAACCCTGTTGGCCACATGCAAGACAAGTGCCTTCTCTGCTGTATATTGGTTTTTGCTTTATGAAAACACACATGCTCATTTTTAAGCAATGATCTCTTTGGACCAACAATCTCCCCTAGAAAATCAGAAAGTCTACAACACCAATGAATTACCCCAATTCCAGCTCTAAAACACTCAGACTAAGTCTGATGAAATGACCAATGAAACTCACTTTGAAACCAGTCTCAGGTCAAGAGTGGGGTCAAGTAGCAGTCATGCCATGGAGGTAAGGAGTTTACCTTTCATACAGAAGGTCAGTGGTTCGAATCCCAGCATCCCATATGTCCCCCGAGCCTGCCAGGATCAATTTCTGATTGTAGAGCCAGGAGTAACCCCTGACCGCTGCTAGGCATGACCCAAAAACCAAACAAAAAAAAAGAGTGGGGTCAGAGTGCCCATCTATGGACACTATGGAGGGATCTCACCCATAGGCTTTGGCAAAGTCTGAATCTGAGCCAACCTGGGTATAAATGGTGATTAGGAGTGGGGTGGTCATCCCAAGGATCTTGCTGGGTCTCCTCAATTTTTGTGGGTTCACAGAATGTTGGGGCACAGAAGTCAGTGTGATTGTCAGGGGAGGTAGTTGGAGGACCTGAGGCAACAGAGCTCAGCAGTGAGTCAGGAGGATGACCCTAGTTCTGCTGGAATGTGGCACAGCCTCTAGGCACAAAGAAGAGGTCCTGCACTGGCGAGTACTTAACAGTTGCACTGTGGGATCACTGCCTAGTCTCTTCTGGTAGACCAACTTCATACACCACACCCCAGTCCCTAGTATTTAGGGTCCTCTGAAGCCTTGATCTGTCATGCAAGATGACTCGCCATGATAACGCCTCAGCCTTGAGGATTCCTCCTTGAGCACGCAATCAGTGAGGCCTGACTACCTTCCTCCAGCAGAAATAATGAGTCGGTGTTTGAGCCAGCCCTCTTTGGACACTCAAAGTCTGTCTGCTTGCACAGAGTAGCTCCAGCAATTACTCATGAGGTGTAAAGGGGGGAACTATGTAAAGTGGATGGCCATCCACTGATTTTTTTTGGGGGGGGTTTGGGCCACACCCGGTGACGCTCAGGGGTTACTCCTGGCTATTCGCTCAGAAGTCGCTCCTGGCAGGCATGGGGGACCATATGGGGAACCGGGGGATCGAACCGCGGTCCATCCTAGGTTAGCGCAGGCACCTTATCTCCAGCGCCACCGCCCGGCCCCCTGATTATTTTTTTAATAATCTGTGTTTATACCATAGAGTTTTATCTGGCACCAAGGATTGGAGACTTGCTCCATCCACCCTGGAAGTGATACCAAATGTGAGAGGAGGTTATGTTGTCTAAGCATCCTTTATAGGAGATGCTAAATGAGTCGACAAAGAGACACCAAAGAGACCAGAGCTTACCTAGGGCTCAGGTGCAGGGTGGCAGCTTGGGGCAGGGCATCAAGATTTCTTTGGGGAATAATGAAAATACTCTTGAACTGATTGTGACCATGGTCGTGCAGCTGTGGCATCAGCAAACTCACTGAAGGACACGCCTTTGACGTGAGCCAAGCCTCAGTGAATATAGGTCCTGCCTCCAAAGGGCACAGATGGAGGGTAGGTCAAAAGAAAGACCTGTGGGCACTTGCACTTGACAATAATAGCAAGCCAGCCAGGCTGCATTGAGAACTTCTTTTCTCTCCATTCAAGGACGAGCCTTCAAGGTTGTAAGTTCTCACTACCCAGTGACTAACTGGATAGGGGATGGGAAATCAGAGATAATCCTGCTCTGAACTGGAACATCTTCTCCAGCCTCTCCCAGCACCTCTAGTCAACTGTGCCAGCCCAGGGGGGCTGCTAAGGGCTAAATCCCTCCCCCAACTCCTCTGACCAGTGTGCATGCCTGGCAGAACAGGGCCACTGTTATGTTTTTGTCCTTCAGGTCTGATGATTTCTTTTCTCATGTCTTCAGATTTAGTACATCTATTCGCTGTGGCCAGCTTTCTTTTTCTTATTCCAATTGCCTCCAGTCTGCTGCTAAGTTGGTTTTGTGAATATATATTTGGAATGTTAACTATTTTCCATTCCAGAACGACCACATGACCTTTAAAAAATGTTTAGAGTTAATTTTCCCCTGAGATTCCCTATCAGTTCATTCATAACATTAACTCCTTATACATATTCTTTACAGCCTCATTAAAGTTGAAAGTACGTGTTCAGTCTCAGGGACCTTTGGAGACATGATGGTTCTACTTACTTACTTACTTACTTGCCTTTCTTTCCCCTAGATCCCCAATTCCATTTTTCCAGTCTCTCTTATGTCAAGCAATTTTTTTTTACCGGGCAATGTTGAGGATTCAGGACAGAAAAGGTGGGTGCTGCTGCCTTTCTTTGGAGGCTGTTGCTGTTCTGACTCTGCAATGAATTTGATTCAAACCAAGACCTGACTCATTTTCTTACATCTCCCAAGGCCTGCTTTCGACTTATTCTTCCATGAGTGAGTGGTGCCAGCTGAGTTAAGAACTAGAGCCCCGTCTCCCTCTCTGAAACATCCCCTCTTCTTGTTTCCTGCTTTTCAACTCTGGTCAGTCTGAGTCTGGTGGGCCTCTTGCATTTCTAGGCAGCCCATTCTAGAGTGTGGGCAAGTGAGCACAAGTCAAAGCCCAACTCTTATAATACTTCCCCTTCCTTCTGCTGTCCCACCCTCTCCATCTTCTGCTTCTTCAGGACATTTCTTTTCAGTAGATTCAGATAGAGGTCTTAAAATAGGGTATCTTTGTTACAAGCCCATCATCTTAAGAAAAGTAACTCATTGTAAAAAACATTCCAGATGTTCAAATACTGGAATGTTACCACCTAAAAAGAAATAAATGCTCTGATTTGCATCCCGAGGTTTGTGGGGGAAGATACTCTCCAGAAATGCTCAAGTGCTTTCCCCAAGGACCATTTCCAGCAATTATCCACCAACTAGACTCCAATGGGTCAATGTTTGGACCCAATAATGTGATTCTCTTGAGACTCAGTGGTACTAAGGCTACCTGGGCTGTCCCCAGAGAAGCAGGGGGGGTCATATTAGGGATCCAACTCAGAGACTCACACATAGGTGATGTGACCTCTGGCCCAGTGTGCTCTCCCTGCTCCCTAACTTATATTTTGACAACAATAACAAAGACTTTGGCTTTCACAGCTGGGCTGATGCTGGGAACTGTTGACATTTCTGACAAAGACTTTTCAAATTCTTATCATATTTTCTTGGCACTTATTGAATTATGCAAAGAACTTATTAGGCTAATTATTCAGTTTTCCCTAAACTCCACACAAGTTCCTTTACTTGATTCTCAACCAAATAATATTTCTACATTTATTTATGAAGGGAAATTTTATAAAATTAGTTTTTCATTTGCCCTATGATCATCAACATTTTCCCAATTAAAAATTAATGTAAGAAGAGATTTTTTATCTATAGTAAAAATTTACTTATGTCAGTAATAAAACTTCTTTGTTTTATTTATGGCCTTTGAAAATCACTGTGATTTCTTGCCTCTCTTGAAAAAGCTCTGCACATTTTCAAAAGTATAAATAAATTTGTGCTTAGAAAGTCAACTTTTGGGGAGTCTCTAAAAGTCTTATTTGTACCATTTTATTTTTATTTTATTCATGCTTTCCTCCACAATCTGATCAGAACAGTCTAATGAAAATAGACAAAGTGACAAATGTCTAGCTTGTTGGGTTACTGGCCCTACCCTAATCAATAATTGTACTTCACCTTAGGGTGTGATCTGGTGATAGTATATTGGATTATTCCAATATACTTGGTATTCTTCTCCCACCCTAGGATGGGACATGATTCTTGTCAATAAAAGCAAGGGTCTGAGGAAGGCAGGGGCTCATTCTTTAGTCTTCTTCCTCTGAGCTGCACTCCATCTTAGGAGCAGAAAGCTTCGGTGTTTTGTGTGAATTATTTCTTGTGTATCTCTACAACTGGAACTATTCTCCCTGTCCTAATCGGACAGGGCGATGGGAACTGCTTTTCCTGTCTGGGAGCTCGGTGGGAATCAAACCTAAACCAATCTCCTAGAGAACGTGACTTTTTATAGCTCTTTCCAAAAGTCCAGCCTATCATTTGGTTTTCCTTCTAAAGAAACAAGCCATCTTCCCCTTATTAGGTCAAGTGTTTGCCCGTGTTCTATTGTGGCTCTGCCTTGAGCTTTCTCTGTTCTCTATCTCTTTCCTCCCCCAACTATTAGTTATAGAGACTTCATGGTGATATAGTTATCATTTAGGATCTGCGGAACCTTTGCTTTATAATATCATCTACTCATCGGTTCACTTTGGGGATGATTTTGTCTCCAGTGATTTCTGTAAGTGGGAGTGTTGGCGGAGCTGACTACAGCTTGTGTCAAAGCAGACACTGTCCCCTTCTCAGTGTAAACTGTGCCCAGTTCTCTCTCCTCCCAGGAACTATAGATAGTCTACGCAGAGGACCTGCCCAGGAATAGCCATGGACATATTTAGATAGAAAAATGCTGTTCTAGGGGATACGGACAGTTGATTGCCCTAAAAATAACCTCACTTATATTTCTTAACTCCTTATTTTAAATATATCAGCAAGAACAACAACAAAAAACCCTTCAATGTGCCAAAACTAAAAATATCTATGGCATAGATTTCAGTTATAATGAGTGATCATACCTCAAATGCAAAGGAAAAATAATGACACGCTGCAATAATAAATTCATTCATTAAGTACAAAAATGGCAGCTGTTTTGTGCATCCACAAGCTAAATGTGCTCCGAATTTGAATCCTAAAGATCATTTTTCAAGATTACAGACTTAAAAGTAATGTTGAGCCTACTGTGCATTTAGGAGGGTTTATTTCATTCCGACACAAGATGTTTGCTTGTTTGCTGACATTTATTCAGATGCAAAAGCATTTTCACTAGAGAGTTAGACTGGGAGCGGGAGAGACACAGCTCAATTAGTTCCAAATACTCGAAGAGATTTTATTTTTTGCAGGAAATCCACTTCTTGCTAGGATGAGTGAAAACATGAAAGTTAAAGGGAATCAGAGATCAAACAAAACAAATAAAAGCACATATTGAAATCTGAGGGGGGTGATGGCAGCCCTTTTTCCTATTGGTATTGAATATTTTTAATTTCTATTCAAACCCAGACTCGAGAGGAATTAAGTCAAGGTTTCTGTACTGGCAAATAACATGCAATAATCCTGCAGGAGTCTCTAAGGAGCGAGTGCTGTTCTGCAAAGGGTAAAGTGGCAGCAAACCAGCCATGCCGAAGCTCAAGGTGCTACCACATGCCTTGAGGCGAGCATATAACAAGGATGGCATGGTGTGGCACTCAGGTACCCAAAATGTCTCTGCCCAGTCATCTATTTTCGTCAATGAGTGCCGGGTCTAGAGTGTCCACCGTGTCTCAGCTTCACCAATGGCTGCTTTTAAAGCAAAACTTCCTGCTTTGCTTGATTTCTCACTCAAAGGCAAATTCCGCAGCCTTTAAAAATACCATCCTCCATCATTCCAACGCCTACCCCCATGAACACTGAAGTGCCTCTTCACGGCACAGAGAGCATTTGCTGGGAAGATCAGGCTGAAACAAGAATTTTTCCTCCTTGTAAAGAGCCTGTCCTGAGCACAGAACTTGATGGGTGCATTGCTGCCTTCACAACAGGAACATAGCAGGGCCTGGAAGCAAGGACCACACTTTTCTCCCTAACAGTTCTGTAGGCAGCGGTCTGTCCAAGCTCTCCTTTCTCTTTGTTCCGTTTTGTTTTGGAAAAGGAATTTTGCATCACTAGAAAGGGTCAAGCACCTTCCTATAAAGCCTGTGAAGCTAGCTACTGGGTTAGCAGGTAATAAGAGTGATTTGAGGTTGGATAGAGTACTCGAGGGAAGGTGCTGGCCTCAGGCATGGAACTAGTTCATCAAGGAAACAACATATATGTTTCCTTGAGTACCAGGAGGTGTCATTCCTGAGCGAAAAGCCTGGAAGGGACCCTGAACATCATTGGGTGTGACCCCAAACTCAAAGCTCATGAATTGGCAGCATAAATCAATAAAATAAAATATCTTGATAAATGATAAATATTTTAGCTAATGGGCTCATTCATTCATAAAAGCAGACCCTCCCCAGACCTCTCCCCAGAACTGGGATCCTCATTGGAGGAAGGGAAAAAGAGATAGAAAGAAAAAGATTCTAGGCAGGCCAAGATGAGGGTTGGGGGAGGCTCTCGCCTGATGGTGGGGAGGAGTGAATCCTCATGGAGTGAACACTCCCCAAGTTTACAGTGGTAGGACGTTTGCCTTGCACATGGCTAACCCAGGACAGACCTCAGTTTGATCTCTGGCATCCCATATGGTTCCCCGAGTCTGTCAGGAGCAATTTCTGAGCACAGAGCCAGGAGTAACCCCTGACCGCAGCAGAGTGTGACCCCCCCCCAAATAGTTAAAATGATGAAAGCAAACTCATTAGTTATCTTCACCCCCCTCCTGCTCACAGAAACATCCAGATGATCCTGAGAATGTACATGGGTCTCCCCAGTCTGGGCCGTGTGTATTTTGAGTCCTGCTTGGATGGATGAAACATTGATCATCTGAGCTTTGTGGCTCAGATATTTCACAAAATCAGCCCTCGCCAAGGAATGAAGCCTGCAGGACAAAACACCTTACTCTGTTGCTGTGCTTCAGAGATACCAAGTTGGAAGGAGCCAGGATGTGATAAGCACAGCCAGCACCAACCCTGTACATCCTCCCCAGTGCCTTCGTCACCTGACAAAATAAATTTAAAAAGTGGCTCACTCGACTGACTTGGGCCATCTTCACTTTGCTGTCAAAGAGAAAGAAGACACTGAGTGTGACCATTGCCTGAAAACTCTGCTGGGCCATGTCCATCCACCAAATCTCACCCTCACTCAATACAACACCCGCAGCTAATTTTGACCTAGCAATGAGAGAAAAGAAAGAAAGCTCTGTTGAGGTGAGTTTAAGAGAATCATCCTGGGGCCCGGGAGATAGCATGGAGGTAAGGCATTTGCCTTTCATGCAAAAGGTCTTCGGTTGGAATCCCGGTGCCCCATATGGTCCCCCGTGCCTGCCAGGAGCAATTTCTGAGCATGGAGCCAGGAGTAACCCCTGAGCACTGCCGGGTGTGACCCAAAAAAAAAAAAAAAGAGAGAGAATCATCCAAAGACCATCCTGATTCAGTGAGACCCCAATGTGGGGGCCCTCCACTCACCCACAAGGAATTTTTTCCAGCCCAGGACATTTGCAAATCAGCATCCACTCAGGTGGTTTCAATTTTTAGCAATGATGCCTGTTTGCCTTAATATCCATAGATTTATGGGTAGAGGTGATGCTTGGGTGCCTTATTAATACACCCATAGATTCTGATTAACAATTTGCCTGGTTTTATTGTTATTACGCCCACAGATTTCGGGGGGCTCAAGTCTAATGAACAGATCACTAATCTATGCAGTGCTGCTTCTGAATGGTGAGTTCTTTACTCCCAATGCCTGGATTTGCATCTATGTGCACAGCTAATTGATTTAAAAGAGCTGTCAAGGTTGATAGGCCTAAAATTAGACCCGTCTGTTCATTTTGAATGTACACATTAATAGAGATGTCTCTGCTCCTACTTCCTCTTCACATGCAGGAGATTGAAGGGCAGCAAGGGCTTGGGGATTTTTGTTTTTGAATCCTTCAAATGAAGTCACTGACAGCAAACCAGCCAAGCTATGAACTGTTGCTCCACTTTAGAAATGTAAGCTGGACATTAAAAATGTACCACATTTGGAAGAGTGCATTTTCTCAATGCCAACTGTCCTCCAATGATTCCAGTCTAAAAAGGTAAAAAAATAAAACAACAGAAACAATCTCTGCCATCAAGAATTATTGCAGGTGTTTCTCTTTTAAATCTTTTTTATCTGACCCAATTAAACCATGGGAGAAATATATTTTAACGCTTGTCCTTAAACCCACAAAACATTCTCTGACTGTTGTTTCATAATTTTTGCCTAGATTGGTAGTTAGTTACTGAGAAGAAAAATAACTATGAGCAAACGGTTTACAATTCTTAACAAATAATAAATAGTTCAGTATTTAAAGGAATTATACAGCATTTTGCCCCCTCTTTGAAATGTAATGTGCAAAAATACCATGCCATCAACACATAAAAAGAACTTTATTATTTAATTTTTGGTCACATCCGGTGGCACTCAGAGGTTACTCCTGACTGGGTTCAGAAATTACTCCTGGTATCTTTGGGATGCCAAAGATCGAACCCTGTATGCAAAGCAAACACCATCCCCACAGTAATAACACTCAGGCCAAGAATTTTAGTTTGAAATCACTGGCTACAGAGGAGGACACTGGGGAGGAAGAGGGGGAACCTTGGGGGAGGGTGGGTACCATCTGTCCTTTAAGTTCCCCCATGGCTGTGGCCCACACACAGGCCCAGTCCAGGTTCTACACAGATGAAGTTTTGAAAGTGTTTCCGGTATAAAAACACTAACTAGAAAGACACCAGCTAAAAGGAGCCTGTAGGTGCTACTTGTAGGGTAAGGGTTGGGGTGGGACTCATTGTTACAGCTCCCGGCAAATTAACCTCCTGGCACAGGCATTCAAAGTCAGCCTGGATGGCTAGTTATTAGTAATTTGATCACCTGGCTCTTAAACCCAGACTCTCCTTGGAAAATAAAACCAAGACACTTGAAGATATTGGGAACCCCAGGCACCATATGACAAGATTTTACATCCATCTTGCTTTGACTTACTGATAGATCAGTAAGCTCTCTGACTGATTAAGAGGGGGTCCCTGCCCTGAGGGGGGCAGCTCCTCAGCCCTGAAACTCTTCTTCTGTCAGCAGCTAGCAAGTGTCACCTGTAAACCCCCTTCTTAGGTTCCTGCATCGTCAATTAAGGTGTTCTGAGGATTAGGTTACTGGGCAGCTCAGGTATGGGGGGGGGGGTGTTCCCCATTAGGGCCAGATGCTTTCACAGCTGCCAAAAGTGCCTGTTGAGGCTATTAAGTGTTTATGGGGGAGGGGGCACTGCTTCCTATAAGCAGTTCTGATGTGCCCTGCAGGAATCTTACACAAAGCTCCTCTCCCCATAAAGAAGGAAGCATTTAACCTCCTTCCTAACACCAATGTCTGGCATCAGAGCTTCCCTCTCTCTTAAAAGGTTCCAGACCCCAGAGATCTTGCCTTTCCCATGCACAATTATACTCAGGAGTCCTTAATGCGCAGACACAGTTGGACATAGTTAGGTCCTGATTCCAGGAGACCTGAGTCAGGTGCTGATTACTTTGCTAAAATCACTCAGAGGCTCCTGGCTCTGTCGCTGTCCTATAGCAAAAAATGGGGGAAGAAATGAACAATTTCTCAAAGAAGAAATACAAATGGTCAAAAGGCACATGAAAAAACTCTCCACATCACTAATCATCAGGGAGATGCAAATCAAAACAACAATGAGGTACCATCTTGTTGTATATGAAAACATTTCCATAAGATTATTCTTTGCCTGTTGTCCCACTTTGACCTTCCAGATGGGGGCGCTGTTGAGAGCGGAATAAATAGTTTGGGAGCGAGGTGTTTGAGAGTCTTTTGGCAGAGTTTGCTGGCTGGCTCCAGGTGTTTTTTGGAGCTAGCAGCAAGCTGACAAAGGACTCTCTTCGCCCAACCTTTTATCCCTTAGCCCTCCTGTCTGTGTGGATTATTTGCTGTGGATAAATATTACCAAGATCTCCCCCCAAAAGGGGACAAGAGGATGGGAATCAATTTCTCATTCTGGTAGCTCTTTGAGGATACAAAAATATCAAATAAAGTAGTAAACTGGACACTACACCATCTCACAACACAGAGTCTGGCACACATCACAAAGAACAAGAACGAGCAGTGCTGGCGAGAATGTGGAGAGAAAAGAATTCTCATTCACTGCTGGTGGGTGTAGAGTAATTTATATTTATTTTATGTATTGTATTTATTTTGTATTAAAAAATAAAGAAGCTTTGAAGAGGAGGCCAAAGGAGGCAGTTGGAGAGAGGCAGTTGGAAAATGACAGTTAGAGAGAGAGAATAAAAGGGGGAAAGGGACACAAGGAGGGGGAAGAGAGATGGGGAGATTCAGGGAGAGACTAAGAGAATAAGGAAAAGGGCCCACAGAGAAGGGAGACGTATAGAGAATAAGAAGAAGATAGAAAGAGATAGAAAGAGAGACTAATGGAGAATAAGAATAAGAAATATGGTTATACAGAGAAGAAGATACAGTAGATTAGACAGAGAAGAATAAGATAGATACAAAGAGAAGAAGAAATAGATAAGCAGAAAAGAAGATATAAGTTTATTCAGAGAACAGAGAAGAGAAAAAGGCAGACAGAGAAGAAGGATGAATTAACTCAACAACATTTTCACGCAACAGGTGGGAATGCCATGTAGTCAAGCCCTTATGGAGAACAATATGGAGATTCCTCAAGAAAAAAAACTGGAAATTGAGCTCCCATTTGATCCAGCTATACCACTCCTAGGAATATACCCTAGGAACTCAAAAGGCAATACAAAAATCCCTTTCTCTCTCTCTCTCTCTCTCTCTCTCTCTCTCTCTCTCTCTCTCTCTCTCTCTCTCTCTCTCTCTCTCCCTCCCTCCCTCCCTCTCT
>PVKC010048015.1:0-10963 GCA_004027635.1 Crocidura indochinensis | reverse complement strand
TCCTAGTTTATTTCTCTAGATATTTCTCCTGATTTTTGCAATAAAATTAGGAGGGAGTGAGAAAATGAATGAGAAAAACAATAAATGGGAGTCTGAGCCTTGAAATTACACAGGAACAAAAGTTAAGGGCTTTAAACTCATATGTTATGTCTAGACCAAGTATTTTCTTGTAGCTAATCCAATAGACTTAACATTACTACAAGCCTGAGATCCAAGCTATTATAATTATCCTTTAAAATAATTGTCAAGGAGACAGGTTAAGTGTCTATCAGTGTCACTGATAGAAACTGAGGTCCCTAATGGTGGAATTAAATTTGTGATCTGTCTATATCTAAAATTCTTGATAACAGTTTTCTAAATAAAGTTATCTAAAATTAAAATTAAAAAGTAAGTTAAACCAGTAAGTTAATTAAAAGGTAATTTATTTTATGTTTTCTTTTTAAAATAATCTATCCCATTGTTAGTGCAATATATAATCTACTCTTTCTAGAATGTTCACAGTTGTTAATGACTGGGTCTCTGTACTTTTCAGTTTGCGTTCCCCAGCAGTACCTTAATTTTCTGAATCATTCTATTTTTGAGTAGCTATGTCTTTGACTTATACTTTAATAGGATATTTGTTTTTGAGCACCTGTAGTTTACATCTTGCTATTCAATAGACTTCCATTTCTGGTCAATAAAATTGCATTTTATCTGATATCTATCTAGCACTGCTTTTTTTGTGTGTGTTTGTTTTGGGGGCAAACCCGTTGACTTTCAGGGGTTACTCCTGGATATGCACTCAGAAATCGCTCCTGACTTGGGGGACCATATGGGACGCCGGAGGTGGGGATCGAAACACGGTCCAACCTAGGCTGGCATGCGCAAGGCAGATGCCTTACCATTTGTGCTACTGCTCTGGCACCTAAGTACAGCTTTTTTAAGATTTGTGTGGTGAATTGAAATTTTACTAATGGTGATGATTTCTTTCCATTATCTCTCATTGTTAGATATCAAATTAAATTTTGTATCAGCTACTGTTCTTGATAGTAGTGATAAAATTGCATCAAATTAACTGTGGATGAAAATCTACTATTGAATAGAAAATGTTCTTCATTGTCATAGAAGCAGATTGGTGATAGAAAAATGAAAAAGTTTAAAATCATTTCATCATTTCTCATTCTTTATTTTTATTTGTGGGCCACACCCAGCAGTTTTGGGGCTACTCCCACTGATAATCAAGGCACTATTTAATATCAGAGATAGAATTTGAACTTAATCATACTACATTAATTTCACCTCCAAATTCCAATTCTTCCCTCAACCCTTCAGCATTTTTTTTTACCACTTTGTGACCACTAAATGGACTTTAAACTGAAAAGTGTATCTTTTTTGTGCTATTTACTTTATTTCTGTACATACTAGTTGTAAATAAAATAACATAGCATTTATATATCTCTGATTTACTTTGCTAATGGCTTCTAAAAGACCAGGACCTAATACCTTCTAACTTCAACCATGTTTCTGCAATGACAGCATTTCATATTTATAGCTAAATATTATTTCATTGCATACATAGACCACATCTTCATCAGTAATGGATTTTCCAGTACTCAGTTATTTTATCTTGATTATCCACAGGGACATTGCTGCCTTCTCAGCAGAAAGACACAGAATTCAAGCTATTTCTCTGAGCATGAGTCTGAAGTGTATCATTTGCACAATCAGCAATGTTACTGTGATATGTGGCATGCCATTGTCACTATGGCAGTAACAAATAGGCTCTATGTCACTGGTCTTGGCATCACTGTCATAGTAATTTAACTGTTCTATCCTGTGTTCATACACTTTGCTTTCACATTAATATCTTGGTAAAATAGTCTTGCAAAATAAAATTTAATTATTTAATTTTTCAACAAAATATGACTAAGTAGCTTTTAGGTGAATTTTTAGTAAAATTTGCTTTTTAGTTTCCAATAAAAAGCAATTAAGCAGTTTTAATATGATCTGTTAATATATTAATGGGCACCAATTATTTCTTAGCTCCTTATCATTATGAATAATGCACAATAAACAGAAAATTATATATCTATATCTCTTTGAATGTATTCTATTCTATTTGGTAAAAGGTCCAGCGGTGGTATAATTGGGCTACTGAAATTTTTATTTGTTTTTTTTTTTTTGCATTTTATCTGACCTGTTATTTTTTAAATAATAGCTTCATGAACTTACATTTTTCTGCAACAGTGAAGAAAATGTTTCCATACACCTTATGCTTATTTGTTTTATTTATTTTTGGAAAATAGGCATACCCAAAGATTTGAGATTATGTCATATTTTGTCCTATTTTATAATCCTGATTAAGTGAACAAATTTACACATGTGTTTTTTTTTGGGGGGGGGTCACACCCGGCAGTGCTCAGGGGTTACTCCTGGCTCCATGCTCAGAAATTGCTCCTGGCAGGCACGGGGGACCATATGGGGCACCGGGATTCGAACTGATGACCTTTTGCATTAAAGGCAAATGCCTTACCTCCATGCTATCTCCCGGGCCCCAAATTTACACATGTTTAAAAATCGTTCTGCATGTTGTTTTTCAGATGTTTGCTCTGCTCAGTATTTGATCAGATTGTTTGATGGCTTAAACTACTTATGAGATTGCACATTTAAGATATTAGTTCCTATTGGTATATAATAATATGGGACAAACTTTTACAAATTAGTTGAATATATTTCCATTTTGTGCTCAGGTGACCATATAGAAAGCAGGGGATGGAAATATGACTGGCTGTGTGTAATACAAACACCCTATCCAGTGTACTGTTTCTCCAAACCCTAACATATTTTTATTTTGGATTTTTAAACATGTAAAAGCTATTTTTATATGCTCCCTTATTTTTAATTTTGATTTGTATTTCTATTGTCATTGAAGTGAAGTCTCCAAATATATATCTAAGACTGATGCCCAGAATAATTGCTTATGTTTTTTTACATATTTATGATCTGTTTATATATTTAAATATTTTGCTGATTTTGAGTAAAATATTGAATGTAGTTTCAATAATCTGGTACAACTATTTGCAGGAAAATAACTTATTTTTTCAAATTTTATTAAAAATATTGCAATTGGGCTTCATTCATAAAAAGGACACCCCTTTAACCTGTGCAACATTCACACCACCAATGCCCCATTCCCCTTCTCCCCATTACAAATATTGAATGGTATTTCCAATATCATTTTTTGAAAAAAATTTACAACATTTACTAAAGAGATATTTATTACTCCTATGTAGATTCTTTAATCTAAATGTTATTTCATCTATGTACAGTTTTAGATGAGAAATATCAACTATGCCAAATTTTAGTGTGCCTGTTTTTATTCTGATGTCATGCTAGTTTAATGATGATCAATTTAAATTATATTTTAAAGTTAACAATGTCCCATTTTCTTTTATTTCTTTACTCTCAGATTTGTTCTTTACTATTTAGAATATTATGAAACAAAGAGGAGGCAGGGAAATATTGAAAGGTAAATAAATGTCACATATTTTTTTCATTTCCGTGAAGAATGTGTGGGGATTTTGGTAGGAATAGCATCAAATTGCATTTTCTTCAAGTCAGATAAAATTTTAATCATATTAATTGGTCAAATGTATGAGCACAGAATACATTTCTATCACTACGATTTCTTCCCCTGCCTTTTAAAAAAACTGCACTGCAGATTTTTTTACAGATATTTCAGATAATATTTTTAGGAGCCGAAGAGGTAGCATGGAGATAGGGCATTTGCCTTGCATGCAGAAGGACTGTGGTTCGAATTTTAGCATCCCATATGGTCCCCCGAGTCTGCCAGGAGCAATATTTGAGTGTAGATCCAGGAGTAACCCCTGAGCACTGCGGGGTGTGACCCAATCCCCCCAAAAAAACAAACTTCAAAAAACCCCACTATTTTTAATTTCACATTTAATTTTTCTTAGTTTTATTTTAATTTCTCTATGGAAGTTTCATAACTAATATATTTTGTATAAAGCTTTCCAGTTGTATAAACATATATACATATACTATATAAAAACCATATGATTTATAAAACCTTCCTGAGTACCAGCTCACTGTGCTTTGGTCAATATTATGATTTTGAGTTCAGTTGTTTTTGACCAGATATCATGTATTATTATATACTAAATAAAGCATAATTACATATTCATATTTTATTGACGACTGCATATGTATATATACTGTATATATATATATATTTTTTTGTTTTGTTTTGTTTTTTGTTTTTTTGGGTCACACCCGGCAGTGCTCAGGGGTTACTCCTGGCTCCATGCTCAGAAATTGCTCCTGGCAGGCACGGGGAACCATATGGGGCACCTGGATTCGAACAGATGACCTTTTGCATGAAAGGCAAACGCCTTACCTCCATGCTATCTCCCTATAGATTAAATTGAGATTGACTTAACAACAATGACAAATATGCCCTTGGATTTATGTGTGAATAATTAAATAATCTTGATTTTAAAAATTATTTAAACTATAAATTAATATCACACAATTACATACTTTCTACCTAACTTCCTCTTTATAGTAATTCATAATTTTGCAAATTATTTTCATAATATGTAAAATGCGAATAAATCTCTAAGGATACTCTGGTATAGCATAATGTGCTGAATGTAAAACAAGTTATAAATTGAACACAAACAATAGAAAAGGAGTAAAATTGAATTTGAGGCCTGGAACAGTAGTACAGCAGTTAGGGTACTGACCATGCATGCAGCCCACACCCAAATTTAATCCCAAGTATACCATATGGTTCTCCAAGCTAGCCAAGAGTGATCCATGAGAACAGAACAAGAGTAAACCTTGAGCACCATTGGGTATGTTTCCAAACAAAAACAACTAATAAAAATAAACTTGTCATGCTGCTCTACAAGGGTCCAAGTTCCAGATATCAAATAGACATTTCCTCAATTAGTGCTTAATAGAACAAAAGACTTTTGGAAACAATTAACCTGTTACAATGCATATCACATAAGGCATCATATTACATTTTATTGTTCTGCTGACTTGAACTTATCAAGACTTGATACACCTTTTTTTTTTCCTTTCCTGAAGCTCTGCTACACAACAGATGGGATGTCTAACATCCTTTTCTATTTAAAACATGCAAGTTCTAATCAACAGGAGGGTTTTAGAATGTTAAACCAGCCAGCCATAAGAAACGTGTCATGCAGTTTTCTGTCATTCTAATTAATTAGATAGCATTATTTGTTGTCCCCACTGAACCTAAATGAGCTCACTAATGGAATAACAGTCTCATTCTTATCAAAGGTTTGTTTGAGTATTTTCTAGGATTGGGAAAAATGATATTCTAAACTTGCCTCAATAGCTTGAAAATATGATTCATATATAAAATCTAAATACTACATCATTTTCACAATCATGTAAATACCTTAATATCTGAATATGCTTCTACTTTAAAATAAACATTTTTTTGAAAACCATACACTTCATTTTTTATATTTTTATTGATGCTATTTCATATTTTGTGTCACACTAAAGAAAAATGAATTCGCAGAGGTAACTCCTTGATTAGTTTTTGTGGGTCAGTCTCAGTTCTATGAAGGGGGATGAGTAGTGTTAATGATTAAATTTGGGGCTCCCACATGCAATGCAGACATTCAAGACCTTTGACCTACATCCCTAGTCCACATCTTTCATATTCAAAGGGAAATTGTAACATATTTGTGGCCAAAATTGTATCTTTAGTAAATAACATATTTATTTCTTTGCTTTGGGAAGTGAACATACCCAATATTCTATATTCAGGAGTCATTCCTGATAAAGCTTGAGATATCATATGGCGAGACTAACTCATGTAATATCACTTTGGCCAAGATATGTTTGTACTGTAATTGTTTGTTTTTTTTTGGGGGGGGTCACACCCGGCAGTGCTCAGGGGTTACTCCTGGCTCCATACTCAGAAATTGCTCCTGGCAGGCACGGGGACCATATGGGGCACCGGGATTCAAACCGATGACCTTTTGCATGAAAGGCAAATGCCTTAACTCCATGCTATCTCCCGGGCCCCAGTACTGTAATTGTTAACAGTTAAATATTAAATATTATTATTAAACTACTAATCAAATTATGTATATATATTTTATTTAAAATAGCTTTGGAATATTTCATGTAATTACTAAGGATCAAAGTCAAAACAAAAATACAATTAACATTTTTTACTTTTTTTTTTTTTTTGGTTTTTGGGCCACACCCAGTGACGCTCAGGGGTTAATCCTGGCTATGAGCTCAGAAGTCGCCCCTGGCTGGCCTAGGGGACCATATGGGGCACGGGGGATCGAACCACGGTCCGTCCAAGGCTAGCGCGGTAAGGAAGGCACCTTACCTTCAGCGCCACCGCCCGGCCCCAAATTAACATTTTTTAAGAGCATTAAGGTACTAAGGTGGTAAGGCATTAATTGCCTTGATTATGGTCAACTCAAGTTCAATTTCTCAAAACCAAATATGTTCTACCACTCACTGATAGGAGTGATTCCTTAGTATAGAACCAGTAGCATGTCCTTAATACTCCCTTATTTGAACTGACTTCCCTATTTAAAAGTGGATATTAAGGGACAATTTAGAGACAATCTGAATTTTTTAATCTTAAAAAGAAGATATGGATATAAGAAAATAAAATGAGGAAATAAGTTAAATAAAAGAGCGATAGGTATATAATCTTATTAAATATGTTAGACATTTAATAAATATGAAAAATTTTCTAAGATTTTTCTGATTTTTTCTAAAATTCTTCTACAATTAAAATTATACATTTCGAAAACATCTTGTTAGTGATGCAAGTGATCTTTCCATACTATATCAGCTTTTGCTTTTCCTTCAAATATGCTAAAATACTATTTTTACATTTATTAAGCTCACATTTTGAAATCCAAAGACATATACCTTACCAAGTGGTTTGTTTTCAAAAATATTTATTTTTAATAAAGGAATACTCATATTAATGACATAATATGTGGTAGGGGTCAAGAGCAAGCATATATTTGAAGTAGCTTTCACATAAGAGCTGTATAATCCCTTTAAAACATTTAGAAATAACAGTTCTTGTATCTTAAAAGATGCAAAAAATGCCTTTATTAATGTCTGACAAAAATCCCTATGACTTTAGTACCATAATTGATAATTATTTGAGATTTTTATCCTTCCTAGCATTTCAAAATTGTCAATAAACAGTGATCACTTTTCTCTTTATTTCATTTAAAATATTGTTTTCAAGAGTCTATATAAATTGTGCTTATAAAATCTTCCACTATTCCACAGTAGTGATTTAGTCTGCTTTCCAAACTATAATAAATCCAGTTATAAAATTATGATTCTTGTCATATTTTAGTCTCTATATTTTAGTTGATATAACTAAATATTTATGGACAAATATTTTATGTAAATAACTAAATAATACATATTTTATAGTTTCAGATCAATTAGGTTAAGTGAAATAACAAAAAATATTGCTTTGCTTATGGTCCTCCTTCACCACTCCTCTATGATTCTCTACAAGAGACACCAATTGAACCAAAGTTCAGGCATATTTAGGCTGGTATCACCAGGGTTATTATAGAGTGAGTGTGGACACTCTCCTCTTACATTTATTTTTAATCCAGAAGGCCTGCCCCACTAAGGTCGGTATCAGCAGTAGAGCTTTGAATGTCTGGACAATTCCATTTGTTTGATGGTGTCCTTCTATAAGAACAGACCAATTTTAATGTCAATGTGTAGGTAAGGTCTCTTAATATTCTGAAATAAATGAAATAACTTAATAGAAATCTATCTACAAGAGCTTAATAAACCTGCCATTTTCTTATTGACCTATTTGTATATGCAATAATTTTCACAAATTTGCTTGCCAGTAATTGTATTTCGTTCTTTTCTTCCTTTTTTTAATGTTCTTCCTGCTCCTCCTTTTTATTTCTTATTTAGTTTTCTTATCTTTTTAAATAACTTTTCTCTCACTTATATGGAAGCTAATGTATTTTAATAACCTCTTTGAAAATAAAATGTTCACAAATTGCTTGTCACTGTAATTTATTTAAATTTTCTTTATTTTCTTCCTTCATTTGTTTTATTTTTGTATTCTTTTTGTAACAACTTCACTCTGATTTACCTGAAAACAAATTTATTATGGATTTACTTTAAATAAAGTAAATATATTAAAGTGAAATAGCAAAGGAAAGCAATATATATGTCACACCAAGAAATTAATTTGCAGACATTCCTACTGATTAATTTAAATATATATTTGGATCAGATAGCCAAAACAAAGATCTACTATTGAATATAAAGAATTAAATATATTTAATTATTTTCTTATCACTTCATAAAATAACACACATAAAAAGTTGATACTAAGAGGAATATATATTAAAACTAATTAATTGACAAAATTTGGTGTTTTCTTATGTAGTATATTATTTATAGGACAGCTAGCAGGAAAATTATAATATTGGAAATACTGAAATAGTTATAGTCTTACCATAAAAGAATATATATGTAGATAAAGATAGTGAGAAAGATTGCATTTTGGGGACTGGAGCGGTGGCACAGTGGTAATGCGTGTGCCTTGCATGCTGCTGACCTAGGACAGACGGTAGTTTGATTGGTGGCGTCCCATATGGTACCCCAAGCCAGGAGCAATTTCTGAGTGCAGAGCCAGGAGTAACCCCTGAACACTCACTGGGTGTGGCTCAAAAACAAAACAAAACAAAAAGAAGGAAAATAAGAGGAAAAGAAAAAAAAACATTGCATTTTTAATGTTGTTTTGTATGTTCTTTGTTATGGTTTTAGTTTCTGGGCCACATCCAGTGGTGCTCAGAGTTTACTTCTGGCTCTGAGCTTAGAAATCACTTCTGGCCAGGTTGGGAGAACATATGTGATGCTTGGGATTGAACATAGGTCAACCACATGCAAGGCTAACAAAGCCCCTGCTATATTATCTCCTTGGTTCACAGAATATAAATTTTTACACAGGTGAATTGTTTTTCAATGCATATATTTTCTCATAATACCATGTTGTATTATATTTAATGATGTTTGACAAGGAATTTGAATTAGTTCATTCTGACAATAAAGTAAGCCAAACTAGTGTTTCTAAATGGTCTGGAATGGGAACTAGCACAGAGTAACCAAAGTGAATAGATCTGGGGAAGTTTGCAGAGTATTGCCATCAACTACCCTGTCAGTTTGCTTTTAATTTATTTGAGTTTCACATAATATTTTGCACTAGCAAATTCCTGACAGTTAAATGGTAAAATGTCTTGAAATATGGGAATTAATTAAAATCAAGAGTTAATTTTAGTAGTAATTATAAAATTCTATAGATTTAATAATATAAGAATATATAATAGATTGTTGCATCTACAGATGCTGCTTCTCTGGCATGATGTGTCCTATCTACAATGGTTCAGATATTTTGAGATGCTAGTTCCTCCATGACAGATTAGGTCTAAATAATTTTAAATACCTTTCCCTGGATTTTTTTTGTTTGTTTGTTTTATGGGTCACACCTGGCAGCACTCAGAATTCGTTCCTGGCAGGCTCGGGAGACCATATGGGATGCCGGAATTTGAACCAATGACCTTCTGCATGAAAGGCAAACGCCTTACCTCCATGCTATCTCTCCGGCCTCCTTTCCCTGGATTTCATTTTCTGTTGCTTAATGGGACATGTCCATCTTAATCTGAAGAAGCATTACTAAGTGTAACAAAAATTTATAGAAAAAGTAAAGAAAGAATAGATACAATAGATACAATTATTTTCTGCATAATCTTAGCACATATATTAAATAATAAAATATGTGTATTGGAAACAGTGTGTAAATATTTAAAATTATGGCACAGAGGGCCAGAACAATACTGCAGCAGTTGGGCATTTGCCTTGCAAGCGGTTGAGCCAGGCCTTCGATCCTAGGCGTCCCATTTTAGACCCCCAAAGCCAGGAGCGATTTCTGAGTGCTTAGATAGGAGTAAGCCCTGAGTGTCACTGAGTGTGGCCCAAAAGTCAAATTAAAGAATAAAATAAAATAAAATTATGGGACAGAGAGTTATCACAACGGGCAGAGATTCCCTTACACACAGCCCACCAGAGTTCGATATCCAGCATCCAAGATCATTCTGCCAAGCACCACCAGAAGTGATCCTAAAAAACAGATCCAGGAGTAAGTCTGATCATTATCAGGCTTGACTGAAATATATACAGCAATCTTAAATAATAACAAATTTTTAATAAATTATGTTAGAATCAAAATGTGCAGAGATTGTCTTCTAATAGTATTTACCCTCATGTTAAAACATAAACCAGCATTGGCTATATATGCAGGTAAGTATTGCTTATCCAGTTAATAAATTGTCTATAATTCAAAACATTGTCCATACAATATACAATATGAACACATTGGATTCTTATATGGACAATGAAAATCAAAGATGTTAAATAATTTTAATGTGACTTATCTAGCCTTATTGTATTTATAAAAATTATATATTTGTGTATGATTATCTTCCTAGTTGATTTATCTATCTCATATCAAGACCTATTTTATTTTATTTTATTTTATTTTATTTGCTTTTTTGGCTGCACCTGGGAGTGCTCAGGGGTTTCTCCTGACACCTGGCTCGGGCTTAGAAGTTGCTCCTGGAAATAAAAAAAAAAAATTATTCCTGGCAGGTTTGAGAGACCATATTGGATGCTAGAAATCAAACCTGGTTTGTCCACAGGTGGCCACGTGGAAGGCAAATGCCCTAGCTCTGTGCTTTTTATTGCTCTAATCCTACCAGACCTATTTTAAACAAAATTAAAATATTACCAAAAATGTTTAAAATAATCGACCATATAATTATGTCTGAATACACAATATTTAATTTGGTACTGTACACTGAAGAATAAAACATAGTGCAACAATAGTAATTAAATG
>PVKC010048014.1:0-11007 GCA_004027635.1 Crocidura indochinensis | reverse complement strand
GGCTCGCTGGCGACCACACTGCAGCTCGGGCGGAAGGGAGGGAGGAGTGGGCTCAGCTCACCTGGCTGGCATCTGGGGCTCGTTGGGGACCACACCACAGCTCAGGTGGCTCGGGTGGAAGGGAGGGAGGTGTGGGCTCAGCTCACCTGGCTGGCATCCGGGGCTCGCTGGGGACCACACCGTGGCTCCTCTTGTCCTTCTTTTAAAGACAAAAATGGTATTGATATAAATTCTTACATTTTATAAGGAGGAAATTTTATTTCTACATGCTACTAGGGAATTAAAATTTTTCTTTTAGATTTAATGATAATTGAGGTTTAGACTATTCTGCAAAAACTAAAAGTAACTAACTAAAGGAATATAGTCACTGTATTAAATTTGTTACTAAAATTTTAAATGCATTTAATAATTAATGATAAACTTGAAATAAACTCAATAAACTTGAAAATTTGAGATAATTTAATTGATGCAAAAATGAATTATAATACATTTAGTTACATGTGTTACATGCATAATAATGACAATAAAAATAAATGGGTGTTACGAGGTATGTGAAGAGAAGCAAAAGAATCCCAATTAAAAAACAGAGGAGATGCAAGATTTCTAACACCACCACCAATTTGTACCTACTCAACTAATAATAAATCTGTGATTCATTGTGTAGAAAATTATTACTGAATGCGAAAATATCCAGGGAAAGTTTGCTGTGTAAAATCATCTCACAACTTATAGAAACATGCTAATATTACTAATTATAAATAAAAAATTGCTACCTCCAGATAACAGAAACCTCCTTATCAAGTTATCAAATAGCTCAGTAACATTTATACAAACTGACAATTTATTCCTCCTCAAAAAAATATAAAACATTACCTATTTCTTGCCATAAATATTTCATCTAAATCTAATAATGGGAAAATAATTTTTAAAATACAGATTTTGAAAATTCTACTGGACAATAGTCTGGTCTTTATAAAAATAAATTCAGTATTTTGAAGTACATTAGACATAAAAGAAGGAAAATAACTTCAATACATAATCTCTAAGGATGATTGCCAATAATTCATAACCACACACAATGCAATCCCTCACATCACTAAGTGTTGTCAATTTATTCTCCTTAAACCTAAGACTAGGGCCCGGAGAGATAGCACAGCGGCGTTTGCCTTGCAAGCAGCCGATTCAGGACCAAAGGTGGTTGGTTCAAATCCTGGTGTCCCATATGGTCCCCCGTGCCTGCCAGGAGCTATATCTGAGCAGACAGCCAGGAGTAACCCCTGAGCACTGCCGGGTGTGGCCCAAAAACAAACAAACAAACAAGCAAACCAAATAAACCTAAGACTAGCCTTTTAATATGCCATGATCCATAAAAGGCAATGGTAATGTGTTAAGTTTTAGAAGTAGCCCCTCAAATACCCAGCAGTTTTTGCCTTTGTTCTCTTGAAATCCAACTGTCATATGAGTCCTGACTATTTCTTTGAAGAGAAAAGTCATATAAGAGCAAATATAAAGAGCCACCCATGTTAGGCCCAGAACAGTAGGAAAGGCAACAAAAGGCAGCAGGATCCAGGAACCCAGTAAACAGTTTCTCCAGCAATTTGGCAGTGATCATCCATCCAGGACCAGCGGTGGTAGTAGAAAATTCTCTCCCCTCCCCCCCACCCCCCCAATTCCCAGCACTTCAGCCAAGGACTTTAAATACTCCCACAGCCAACTTCCATGCAGTGACAGTTACTGCCACCCTAGCACATTAGCCATGAACTTGTGACTTTCATCCTGTGACAGTTTCAAGGGGAGGGCTTTTGGTAACTGAGATCTTCACCCTTAAAGGGATAGTAGCTACTTATGGCTGTCTAGGTGCCTTAAGAGTCTCTGTTTCCTTATAATGAAAGAGGAGAGGGGGAGAGCAAGGGGAGAGTGAGAGAGGGAAAAAGAGAATAAGAGAGAATAGAGAGAAAAAAATTCATTCAACTAACATCATCAAAATCCTTAAAATGTGAGGGAATTTCTGGGACCTTCCAACATAGCCCCAACCCAGCTGTCGAATAGATATAGTTAAATGACTGACTCAGCTGACACGATGTGTAGAACTGCCCTGTCAGCCCACAGAAACTCAAGAAGTAATTAGTTGTCATTTTAAAGCAATTTTCGAATTTATTTGATGTATATTAATAATATGATTGACATGAACTCAGAATAAAATATACAGTTAAAGACATACTTGAGTCAATTGGTATTAAAATCTAAAAAAGAGTTAAATATTACATCATGAATTAATTTTAGGTAAATTATAATATCAATGTTAAATTCCTAGATGGTGTTATGGTTATATATGGTTTTCATTTTAGGTAATACATGCTAAATCCTTAAAAGTGGGGTGTTTTGATATCTATGAGGTTCTAATTATTGAGAAAGAGTATAATTCACTATTCTGTGTGTTCAAATGTGCATACTTTATATAATAAATAAATAAATAAATGTAGCAAAAGTAATTGACTGACCCAGGTAATAATTTATACAGATGTGCAAAAATTCTTTCAACTATTTTAAAGTTAAATAATTTTTTCAATTAAAAACTGGGAAAAGTAGAAATAGCTTAGAGATTATAAATGTTTAATTTTAGCATGAAAAGTTCATGCTTAGATTATTAACAGATTATTGGCTTATTATTAGACAGGATTTTAAGTGGTCCAGTTCTAAAACAATGACAGTTTATAATGAAGTATAGCTCAGTAGGAAGTGATTAAGAGGTAGTGACAATACTCCTGGTAAGAGACACTGGTCCAGGAATTAGCTGTGGAACCCTGAGAAAGTCATTTTTATTCTGGGTTTTAGTTTCCCCCTCTGTGAAATAAAGGTTATTTGATGTCTACCATTATTTTTAGCTTTATTAATCTCCAGATATAGTTGAATTTATAGAAAGCACCACTACAAAGAAACTAAAACTACTAAAATATCACACACAAAATATCAAGAATAAGCCACATAAGAATAGAAAGGAGGTAACAGTCTTAGAACATAATTCCTGAACATCAACTTCCTTGGAAAAAAAAAAAGAAAGACACATACAAAGACAATTGGTTAATATAGCAATTCACGCTGATGGGAAATATCATAATAAATGAGACAAAGCAGGATATGTATCTGTGTGGGGAGTTGGAGAAATGGAATTGAGCATACTGAGAGAGGAGCCTCATTGAAATTCACCTCTCATATCCAATTCTAACCAGATTCTTATAGGCGAGTTTTACTCAAAGCTGACTGATAAAATGTCCATAAGTCAAAATTTATTCAAAGGCATTTTTATAAGGTTACAAATTGATATACCATGCAAATAATGACCCTAGATATATCATATACCTGTTTTGTATCCATGCAGTGTTTCCTCTGACAGCTTTACTTTGACAGAAAATAAAGCACAGCATTCACAGGGGCCAGATTTTCTACCAGTCACTTTCTCATGTTGCACTATTTTATCTTCATAGCCTTGTGAGATGCTATTGTTTATTTCATGTTTAGTCATAAGAAAATTGAAAATGAGGGGCAATTTAATAGTCATCAAAACTACAGACTACATCTCTACTGAAAAATATGATATATACTTTTTAAAAACTAAGAACTTTATGACACAAGAAAGAAGGTATGTTAGACTGAATGTAACAAAGAATTTCAGTGATGATCATAGGAATTAGAAGATGTTTTACAGAAGTTACAGAATTCCTCTTAGAGGATACAAGGCAGACTGACCTGCAAAGGGCAAAGGAATAAATAGGAGGGGGCCCATAGGTCTGAGAGAGAATTTACCTGGACTAGGTAGATGCAGAGATGTCAGGTGGCCATTTGAGCCTGTACTGTGAGGATAGGAGGAAGATTTTGGTTCTTTGGTGGTGTGTATAGGTAAAGAATATATATTTTGAAGATATATAAAATTATACTTCTCAATTATATACAGTCATTTCAACAAATTTGTTAATATTCATATCTAGGGAACAAAATTCAAATTAAGCAAATTAGTTCTTTACTTACAGCATTGCATGAATTTATCCCTTTGAAATCCTTTGCCTAGGACCAAAGCAGCACCATCACTTAAATTAGTCTACAAGGGCCCAAGACCCTGCAGGCAGATGTCACTGTGCTGATATCAAGTAGATTCAGTTTCCACTAGAATCAAAATCCACAGTAGAATTATTTGCTAAATCTTCCTTAAGTGGGAATTGAGGGAGATATGGTTTTTGGGGTGAGAAAATCTTAAATAGAAATATTATCATGATGGGAGCCAGAGAGATAGCACAGCAGTGTGGCTTGAGAAGTAACTGATTATTAAGAAGGAAGGCTGTGTCTTTAAGTTTGCTATCATGGAGCTATATATATATATATATATATATATATATATATATATATATATATATATATATATATATATATAATATAACTATGTAAGTTATATATAGATAGGTTATCTATTTATATCTACCTATCTACCTATTTACCTATCTATCTATCATCTATCTGTCTCTATCTATCTATCTATCTATCTATCTATCTATCTATCTATCTATCTATCTATCTATCTCGCCCTCTCCAATGGTTGAGCTGGTTGTGTGATTCCTCGTGGTCCTTTTCCTTCTGAGCAGTTCAATTAGAGGGAAATCTCTCTCTGATGGACTGAAGCAGCTTGAGTGAACGCCCGAGCGCTCAACCAATTAGGCTTATTTGAAGTTGCAGAATTGCCTTCTTTGGTGTTAAAACCCCATGTCAAACACTGGGTCTAAGATCATTTGTGCTTCAAAATGAGATTGACAGAGCAGCTGCAACAGGGGGCATGCCTGCTGAACGACTTAATTGTGGAGCCTGAAGGGCCATCATGAACCAGTGTGCGGAGACCGCCTCGCTACTGCTGCATTACAAATGCTCTTTATTAACGGCGATCTGTAATCAATGAGCTCAGGCTTTTTGCCAGAGCCCCCAAATCAGACAGTCGGTCTGGTGCGTCAGGGTGGGCGGAGTTTTAGGACCAGGCTATCGAACTGGGGGGAGAGAGAGTGTTGTACCTACCTGACTCTAGGGTGAGACACTAAATCAGAGAGGGACTCTCCTAATCATTCTAGGGTCACCCTTTTCTCCCTACTGGTTGAATATGCATTAGTCACGTTGAGGGCCGTTCACTATACATACAATTAAGTCTCATTGATGTGAATGGAACGAATTGCTTTTGTTTCAACAAAGGCAAACGTTCTAAATCAGTTCAGCATTATGTGCATAGGTAACTTTTTATCAGAAATGCAAAGGGTTAGCAATATATCCATATGAAAATGCATAGAGAAGTAGAAACTAAGCCCCTTAGAATGTGTTAAAAATAGGAGTTGGGCTCACTTATAAAGCGGACTGGAGGTTAATTTCGGATATTTAAAATCTTTTTATTTGAAACAACTTGCAAATTCCAATAGGATTTCCTTTCCTTTGAAAGAAATCATTATAAGACATTCATTCTGGCAGTATTTAATGGAGAAAAGCACTGATCTGGGAATCAGACTTAAGAGTTAGCTGAGCTGGCTCTGTAACCTGGGACAAAGCACTTAACCTCTCTGACCTGACAAACCTTACCTGCGACATGTGAGGAACTGTCAAACTGTAGCATTAAGAAAAAGTGTTCACTTTCTCCCCCATCTTCTCTTAAATACAAGAAAACTATTTATTGTATTATTAGGAGCACAAGAAACAATCCTGATAAGATGACCAAAACACCCTCTACTCTCAAACAAATATCAGATAAGATACCACTTTGTATCAATACTCTTGTTCCATTCTTAAGAGAGAATCATTTGCAAATAATGTGCCTGCAAATATCTGTATTAAGATAAATAACTTAGGACATTACCAGAATCATTAGCGTTCTATTCAGTCTGCCTGAGAAAATTAGAGCAATGAATAAATACCTCAGACTTTGTTTAAGGTTGTTTTCCTGTCTTGTGACACATCCAACTGTATCCTACACAGAGCCAATAAGTAATTTACGTTATCCTATCTGGGGCTCGGCTCACAAATTATATAGATCACAGGTTGGATACCTCTTAGAATTATATGTGACAACCTTGATTCTATCAGAGCAAATCACATCTCATATTCCACTAAGTTCTGAAAAAAAATATGAACTTTGCTCTATGCTCTTGATGTTCAAGCAATAAGTGCATGAAAAGCAGATATGTTTATGTTTATATGTATGAGTAAAAAGTACAAAATACATTTTATAAATAAACTATAATATATAAAATAGTTGAATATGACAAATTATTATAAGTCGGGGCCTGAGCAATAGCACATTGCAGCCAACCTGGGTCCTATACTTGGCATCCCATATAGTCCTTGAGCCTGCAGAAGTAATTTCTGAGTGCAGAGCCAGGAGTAACCCCTGAAGACCACCAGTTGTGGTCCAAAAATCAAAACTAAAAATACTATAAACAGTAGTTTCTTATTCTTAGCATTATACCATGGTCTGAATTGAATGGAATTATATACTCAAAGTGCCATAAACATGTAAGTTTTCATTTTTTGTTTCATTATTTTTGCAGTTTTTTCACAATAAAATCTGCTGGAAGAGATTATTTTGTTTGGAATATGCAGGAGAATCTGTATAAATGTGTATAAAGTCTATAAATGAACTCTTAAAAGGTACATAAAATTTGAATAAACAAATTATGACTCAATTCAAAGTCCCATGAAGTGAGTATAATATGGTGAGACATTAAGGTGAAACACTCTGGGGACTCAAAGGTCTTGACATTTCTTACCAGAGGTTTCTGATGATCTCAGTGCACTAGTTGTACCATTTTATCCAGTTTGATAGTTTCCACCAATATTCTTTAATGGAATATCTGGTCACAAATTTCTGTGTTACCTTAATCTCTCTCAGTTCAAATTAGATGGGTCCCTTTAAGCTACTACTGCATTCCCAAAGTCACCTATAAACTGGCCTCACTGCTAATCTATGTTCTCCAAAGCAGATAAAAGATTTTTTAATTGATTACTAGAATCCACTTTCTAGAAGGCATCCATCATTGCAGCTGACCATATCTTACCTAATCTCTCACATCCAAACAGAACAAAATTGAACCACAGTTGTAGTCAATAGAACATAGTGTGATGCCATTTCAGTGTGACGGCCTGAAAGATGACTAATAAAGGTAGTTGATAATAATGATAATTCCTATATGTCCCAAATAATTAAATTTCAATAAAATATAAATGCTTAAAAACTCTTCTAGTCTTTAAAAATAATCCTTTTTTGTGAGGCATACTTTTGTGGAAATCTGCATTAAGGTCAACATCACTTTTAGGTTTCATTTGAAAAAGCTGAGTTATGTAATGTAACCTGTTAAAGGTCTTAGAATTGTTAGGTTGAAGAGCCAGGAAACAAACCAAAACAATTTGATTCAAGCCTCAAAATGCAGACTTTCCTGCCTCTCCTCATCCACAATTGGGAATCCCCTCTTCAAAATCAATGAAATCTTATAGAAACCTACTGCTTCTTATGATGATATTCAATTCTGCTCTAACTCCATACTGAGTCCTGGCCATTGTCATTCCCAATTTAAAAAAATGACCATTCTTATTTCTTTCAGCCTCAGAACAAACGAACTTTAGCCTCTTACCTTTCTAACCAGCTCTCTTCCTGGACTCCCAAATTCAAATATATAAAAATAAAATCATCAGAGCCGGAGAGATAGCATGGAGGTAAGGTGTCTGCTTTGCATGCAGAAGGTCGGTGGTTTGAATCCCATATGGTCCCCCAAGCCTGCCAGGAGCAATTTCTGAGCATTGAACCAGTAGTAACCCCTGAGCACTGGTGTGACCCCAAAACCAAAACATAAATAAATAAAATCATTAGAATCAAGAGTTGTATTCAAGATATTCCCACCCATATAGTTTACAAACAAGTACCATGATGAAAAATTAAATCTGAGACATTATTAACCTGTTACAATACAATGCTTTTCATATACAGAATTAAGTCTGACCATTTAAATGTAAGCACATAATTTTACAAGGTTTGATCAGTTTCAACCACAGTCCCATCTCATATCCAATTTTAGTCTAGTCATATGGCCTCTGTGTAGGTTCTCCTCATATAGATTCTAATCAGAGCACTTTTTTTCCTTTGACTTCCCTGTATAACCTGCCATCTCTCACTTATTTACTGATCAATGCTTCTTTGACTTTCTCTGTTCACTGTCTTTCCTTGAAGTTCCTTACATATACCAACTACAGTACTGTCCCAAGCAGATTAGTTGTCTTCTGTCCCACCTTATAAAACTATGATTTATCTCTATCCATTACAATAATTAGCTTTTATTTCCAACATCTAGCCCATTTCTTCTATGTCCCCTTATTTGGCAGTAAAACATTTCTGAATAAACAAATTATTATTTACATAACAATTTGTAATTGTTATAAATATCTTCCCCCTAAATATATCTTAATAGCATAAATAATATAATTTATAATACTCATTCAACTATTAAATCATTATAATAAAATTATTACACATGATCTACTGAAAATTTTGTTACAATATTCAACTGATATTTGTTAAATTCTCATTATATTAAATCATTAATAATAATAGGATATATTAAAATTGGTAAGGGGAGAATAAAGGGTTTCCTTGGGACATTGGTGGAGAAAAGTAGGTACTCTGGTGGTGGGTGGTGCATGAAAAGTAAAATTAGTAAAATTATAAATTATGATATCTCGGGGCCGGGCGGTGGCACTGGAGGTAAGGTGCCTGTGCTAACCTAGGACGGACTGCGGTTCGATCCCCCGGTTCCCCATATGGTCCCCCGTGCCTGCCAGGAGCGACTTCTGAGCGAATAGCCAGAAGTAACCCCTGAGCATCACGGGGTGTGAACCAAAAAAAATAAATAAATAAATTATGATATCTCAAAAAGTGATTGTAAGCAAAATAATTATTTTATAGCTTCTGTGTTCATTCCTGTGTCTCAGTCTTCACATATAGAATTCCTAACCTCTACTACATTCAGAAATCACTTATTACTGGTCAAAAATCACTCTTCTGCTTAATACTTAAATTACAAATAACCCATGGTAAAGTGATCACATACTACAAATAGGAAGACTGATGTGTAGAGAGGTCAAAAAGTATATTTCTGGTCACACAGAGATGACAGTCAGATGTCAAATCATAATGGATTGATTCTGAAACTTGAACTCTTACTCTTCTACTATGAGAGGAATTACAGTTCTTGTCTTCATTAAAAGATTTTTCCATTGGTTGGAGAGACAGTACAGGGGTAATGTAATTGCCTTGCATGTGACCAGTTCAGATTTGGGCACTGTTCAGATTTCTTTAGTACTGCCAGAAATTACCTCTAATGCTTATAGTTAGAACCAAGCCCTGAGCACTGCTGACTGTAGCCCAGTCTTCCCCCATACTTTTATATTAAATAAAAGGCTTTCCAAAAATTTCTTTCAACACAAATATCATCTCCTTTTCTATATCAAAACTTTTCATGTATATGTTTTCATTATAAACTGCTTCATATATATTATATTATTTATATATAGTTTTGTATTATATATCATTTTATTCATTTTTATTTTACTTATTTAAAGAAAATGCATCACATAGTTGACAAAGTTGACAGTAATAGATTTTTTTCAGATAAGTAAAAACAAAATTATTTTAAAAGATACAAAAGGAGGGGCCCGGGAGATAGCATGGAGGTAAGGCGTGTGCCTTTCATGCAAAAGGTCATCGGTTCGAATCCCGGTGCCCCATATGGTCCCCCGTGCCTGCCAGGAGCAATTTCTGAGCATGGAGCCAGGAGTAACCCCTGAGCGCTGCCAGGTGTGACCCAAAAACCAAAAAATAAAATACAAAAGGAAAAAAGGGAAGAGAACAGAAGAAGGAAAAAAGTACAGTGAAAAGCAAATTTGTGAAAATTGTATCTCCAATGAGGTCATTAAGTCATTGGCAGTTTAGTAAGTTTTTGTTGGTAGCTAACCATGCTGTTATTTCTTTTCTTTTCTTTCTTTTTCTTTCTTCCTTTCTTTTTCTTTTCTCTTCTATTTTTTTTAACATTAAGTGACCAGCTACTGATTGGTGTGTTTCTTTGGTAGCATTAAACAAATAAAGTTGACATATGGGCAGGTTCAAATGCATATGTGCAATACAGAAATTCAAAGAAATATTACCAATAGTGTGGCTTTGGGGAGGGGATTGGTTGCAAACTCTCTTAGAAGTAGAATTTAGGGGGAAAGGTTGCTCTCATTCACACTAAAAAAAGATTTAGTGATGTCAGCCTTAATCACTGGCATACCTGGAGTTTGGTCAGTTTGGTGTCTCTACAGAAAATTATAGAGGAGTGGTGAGGCAAGGCCATAGGTAAAGTGGTGATTATGGCTAATAGATACAGCAAGTATGGCTTTGGCAGGGCAGGGAGGGGCTTGGCTTGGCCTAATCTCTTGAGATTGTCAAGTTTTAGCTTAGTTTATATCCTTTTGAGAACAAAGTGTGTCTATGAAGCTGAACTGATGCAGACAAGGTGACTGCATTTTGGTGCATGGTTAGAACAGTCAGTTTACCCAGAAGTACAAGAAAGGGGGAAGGGTGCCCACACTCACTCCAAAAAAGTCCTAGAGATAACAGCCCAAATACCAGCATACCTAGATTTAGTCAGATTGGTTTTCCTGCTTTTCTACAAAAACTTGTGGATTTAGAGAAAAAACTTGTGGTTCTTTTTCTAAAATCAGGATAATAAATTTGAGTCCAAGAAAAAAACAAATAGTATGGAATTTTCTATAATTCAGGCTCAATTTTTCCAATGAAGTTTATATTTAAAAATAGGAGAAACGTGATCATTTTCTTTCAAACAAGATTCACATTTTGTTTTGTTTTGTCTTGGACCATGCCCAACGATGTTCAGTGTTTACTCCTGGTTATGCACTCAGAAATCACTCCTGGCTTGGGGACTATATGGGACACAGGGG
>PVKC010048013.1:0-10909 GCA_004027635.1 Crocidura indochinensis | reverse complement strand
GTAACCCCTGAGTGTCACTGGGTGTGGCCCAAAAACCAAAAAAAAAATAAATAAATAAATAACCTAACCACATAACATAAGAAGCAAGTATATAACAAATGAATCATATTAAAAATATAAAAAACAATAATAAAATAATAATAAGGAAGGAAATTAGCAATAATAGATGTCAAGAATGGCATGCAATGTATAAATTAAGCCATGAACTCCTTTTTATTCTGGGTATATACCCAGTAGTTCTCAGGACTTACTCCTGGCTCTGTGCTCAGGGATCACTCCTAGTGGAGCTGGGACACTTTGGAGAAGTTTGTGTTCAGTCTTGAAAGTGTTATTCTCAAATTTCTAACTCATAATCTCAAAAGAAAATGGTTTTTAATTCACCCATTCATCTCCCAATGAAATTCTTTTCGGGTAAGAAGGTAATAAAAGTCAACAGTCTAGTGAAGGTTAGAGGACTGACTTTCCCCTTCCTGCAAGTAACAGTTCCCCTATGCAGAATAATTTCCAAGACCTCTCAAGAAATCCCTAATAGGGATCATTTTCTATGCTGGGAAGAACTGATGTGCTGTCTGTAGAAGAGGAGAGTCATGAGTCAATGTCTTAACAACGTGCATGACATACTTGCATTAATCCTAGATTTTACCAGACACTTATTTTTCTAGTAATATATTTATTTAAACACCGTGAGTGCAAACATGATTGTAGTTTGGTTTACAGTCATAAAAAGAACACCCTCCCTTTCATCAGTGCAACATTCCCATCACCAGTACTCCCATATCCACACTGCCTGGCTGTTTTTGAGACAGGGCTTTCTACTTCCTTAACTCATTGACTTTTTTTTTTTTGGTTTTGAGTCACACCTGGAAGCTCTCAAGAGATATTCTTGGATATATGGCCAGAAATCGCTCCAGGCAAGCTCAGGGTACCATATAGGATGCCAAGATTTTAGCCACCATCCTTCTGTATGCTAGACAAATGCCCTTCCTCCATGATATCTCTCTGGACCCAATCATTGACATTGTTATGATAGTTCTCAGTGTAGTTATTTCTCTAACTGTACTCACCACTTTGTGGTGAGCTTCATATAGTGAGCCATTCATTCTGGGAAATATCTCAATAATACCATTTATTTTTCTTAAACCCCATAGATAAGTGAGAGAATTTTGTGTGTGTGCCTCTCTCTCTGACTTATTTCACTCATTATAATAGATTCCATGTACATCCACATATAGGAAAAGATCATGACTTCATCTCTTCTGATGGCTATATAATAGTTCATTGTGCATATGTACCACCGTGTCTTTAGCAATTGAGCTCCCATAAAGTCCAGCTATACCACTCCTAAGGATATACCCTAGGGACACAAAAAGACAGTAAGTAAATGCCTTCCTCACAATTATAGTCACTGAAACAATATTTATAATACTCAGACTCTGGAAACAACCAAGATGCCCTTTAACAATTGAGTAGCTAAAGAAACGTTTATATATAGACAATGGAATATTATGCAGGAGGGATAAAGGGCATCTTGGTTGTTTCCAAATTCTACCAGTCACTTCTATTCTGAAGGCTATGTTTTACAAAGAAGCTGGTCACACCTCACTGATCTGATATTATATGATTTTATATGAGTAGCAGCATTCATAAAATTAGTAATCATCATCGTTAAAAGTATTGTTATTAAAAACCAGGTGAGGAGTAGAAATTGTCCCAGGTCACAGAGCAATAGTGAAAATCCATATTTTTTGTCCACACTCTACTTACTATTATCTCTATTCTTTGCACCCAGGCCAACAACCTCTGTGCTCAGTGAAGAGCACTCCTGTCTTCCTAGGGCTCATTTGAGTATGTTATCCTTATCTTGACCACAGAAAACCTTTGTCTCCAGGGAGCCATCTATTCATCCTGGCCACCAGCAGGGATGTCTCTTCTCAGCCTCTGAGGACACTCACCCCAGTCCAGAAGCATTAACCCCAAGAACAGCTGCAGACCCATGGACCTCAGTGAACCTTGTCCACAGGTCAGATGATGTCCTTCTTCCTTCCTCTTCAGCTTCCTGTGTTCCCACAATGCACCTGTCACGTCTTACTCTGTTCACTTTTAGCAGCATTCAACTGTGAAAGAGACATAGATCATTTAGACAGAAATTAGGGATCGCTGGGGGAATTATGGAAGGCATGTTCTGGATAATAATACCAGCACCAAGTCATGGCAATAGAACATTGGGGATCTCGATATCCCAAATGGTCCTCAGAGTCTGTCAGAAGTGATTTCGAGCACAAAACAGGGGTCAGAGAAATAGTACAGCTTGTTTGCAAGCTACCAACCTGAGTTCCGTCTGTTGCAACAACTATGGTCCCTGAGCACCATGAGTTCCAAACCCTAAGCACTTTGTACTATGGCTCCAAAATTAAGACAAGCAAACATCCCAGCCCCACTCTCCTCCTCATATGACCTTTCAGTATGATGGGTGCACAGAGATTGCTAGACAGAGTTCATGCTACTAGTAATAGCTCATGATCGAGCTAAGGACTGAGAAGGGATGCCAGGCTGACTAGAGAAGAGAGAGGAAGGCTCCTAACTGGGCCTCAGCATCCTCAGCTATAAGCTGGGGAAATACTATCACAGAAAGAGGGAAGGTGCCCTATGATAGGAGCAAAAGAGTGCCACCTCCCACTTTGAGATTGTTAGAGGAGCGGCCTCTTGTGCATTCTCAAGGAGAGCTTGCATCCCTCTCTACACATGGACAGAACTAGTGTCTGTCTCTCCAATACTGCCTCCATATTCTAGTGTGTCATAGAAGTCATAGGAACATTGGAGCGACAGAATGTTGCATAGGTACTTCACATGTGTCCTCCTCCTGTAAAACCGAGACTAAGATGCCAGAGTCAAGAACCTTGGGAAAGGGACTCAGCAGCTTATTTGTGCAAATGATATCAGAAATTTCTTCCAGGTTCAAATGGGGCAGAGAGAGTTCAAATGCAAATCCAGAGTCCAAAATTAAAACCAGCTATTCCAGGATAGTTCAGAATCAGATCAGGGGCTGGGGAAAATGGTTTAAAGGAGAAATATACACAGGTTGTTTGGGCAGGACAATCCTGAGCACTAGACTCTTTGGACTATAAATACATTACCCACATGTCAAAAACAATACAAAAATAAATAAGAGTAGCAGGAAAAAAGGAGAAAGAAAGAAAGAAGAAAGAAAGAAAGAAAGAAAGAAAGAAAGAAAGAAAGAAAGAAAGAAAGAAAGAAAGAAAGAAAGAAAGAAAGAAAGAAAGAAAGAAAGAAAGAAAGAAAGAAAGGAGAAAGGAAGAAGAAAGAGAAAGAAAGAAGAAAGTAATTATAAAAAAGAAAGAAGGAAAGAAAGAAAGGAAGGAAGGAAGGAAGGAATAGGAAGGAATGAAGAAAACGAAGGAAGTCTAAAGCCTAAGTTTAAAGCCCATTTATAATATTGTAGCAATTTAATTTCATTAATTTATTTTTCAATCACAAGATAAAATATGAATATGTTTTACACAGTCATAACAAGAAATAATGGAGAAACTTTTATTTTAACTAAATGTAAATTATATGCAATGTATGCAAGATGATAAAAATAATAAGTCTTTTCTGGTATTGACTTATGGTAAAAGTATGTTACCTCAGAGAATACTAGATCAAAACCACAAAGAAATCCCTAAACTCTTGAGAAAAATTTTTGTCCTCAGATCAAGATGAAGTTAGGAAAAACTCCTTGTGCCAAGAGACAGAGGCCAAAATGTGAGTAAGTGTCAATACAAGTAGAAGACAAAATTCTCAATGCTGTGATCAAAGAAATTATTGATACTTTAACCAGTTATCATAATCACTATCTTCTGGGACCCTTGTCTTTTTTCCCAAAATTTGTAATCTGATAGTGAAATGACATTAGTCTTTTGCCCAATTTTACAGACTCCCTTTGGAAGAGGAAGTACCCACAACAGACTCTGGGATGGTGGAAAAGACCAGAGAAGCTTACAGAATAAGCTTCTCTGCATCTAGGCAAGGCTCAGGAATTGTCTGCTGTTATCCACTCTGTTCAGAAACATGACTGTCTCTCATCCCCTCAAAGTGACCATGAATTGCTCCCTCCTTCTGCACAGAAATCATCCAACTCCTGTGGGTTTGCTATGCAATGAGATGGACCTTTCTCCTGCCTTCTTCACACTCTTAGAATTTCCAACAATTGGAACAAGTTCAGAGTTCTGAACAAATTAGGCTCCTGATAAAACCTTTAATTCATTGGATTCCCCCGGACAAAAGGTATCATTAAGCCTAGTTTCTGCAAGACCTAAATAGACATGTGAGAGGATCTCTAATTCCTTATAATAATTGGATGTCTGTGTTCCTGTGCATAAGCAATGCCCATGAAAACACACATACACACAAACATACATTGTCCAGCACAAGTAAATACTAGGCAGAGTTAGTTTCTTTTGACATAAGTTTGCTAAAATCAAAATACTACAGTCTAGTTAAACATTTCATAGAGAAAAGTAAAACATGGGCCTGTAAATTAAATTGCACTTGATATTATTATAGTTATGAGATTGCACTTGATGTTATAAGAAATATTACCCCAAGATAATGTTCACTTGCTGAAACCTGATTTGCTTCCCATGTGATAGCATTTTTCACAGCTGTCTTCATATTAAAAAAATACATGAAAAATTGGGGTCCTAAAAAGAAAGGAAAAATGCTGCTTTTTAAATATGTTACTTAAAATACAGAAAAGTCAAGAGCATCAAAGGACTTGTTCTAGACTAGAAAAATCATTGGTGAAGGCAAAACCCCTTCACCCCAACATGGTCAAGCAAAGTGACCAAAAATAGTGGGTGGAATAGGGACACTGAACTTCACAGGCTATGAGTACATTGTCTCACCTGCTTCAAAAATCCAGTCAGATTAAACAGGATCCAAATAATTATCTCAGGACCAATCTCCAAGATGACTCCAGCCATCCAGAGCAACTGCCACCTGGAGTGGTTTAACTGTTCCTTAGAACCTTGAGAGGAAGATGGGGGGGATCCCACTTTTATACAGAACATGGCTTTATTCCTCATCTGCTGCATTGGCAAGCCAGATCTTTAGACAACTCTGGGGGTTTTCCTGTTAGGAAAGGTGCCTGCTTAGAAGAATTGGATGTCCAAAGGTGAGAAAGCAAAGAACAAGGTTGAAGGCATCATGAGTCCTGATCAGGTTCATTCTCCCCCTACACATAGCCTTGAAATTGAGCCTGTGAGCCCACTCAGTTTCACAAAGGAAGATGACAGGGGACAACTCTGTTTTCTGCTCACTTGTAATTTCATCAGTATGTCTCTGCAGTGGGAGTTTCCAAGTCCTGGTTACTTGGTCCTGTTTTTTTGTTCTCAGCAGCCCTGCCTAGGTTCTTACTTGCCTTTCCTGCTACCAAAGCCTCACAGATGGTCTCCCCCCTCTTCAGCCCTTATCCTTCTTTTTCTCCTGGCAATTCACAGTGGTCTAATGTAAATTCTAGAATTTTATTTTTAGAAATAAAGGTCAGATATGGATTTTCTCTAAATTTCTCTATTTATTTATTTATTTATTGGTTTTTGGGCCACACTAGGTGGTGCTCAGGGGTTACTCCTGGCTATCTGCTCAGAATTAGCTCCTGGAAGGCACGGGGGACCATATGGGACACCGGGATTCGAAACAACCACCTTAGGTCCTGGGATCGGCTGCTTGCAAGTCAATCACCGCTATGCTATCTCTCTGGCCCCTATTTTTTATATTTGCTATCAAATACGGATTTCCTGAACCTTCCAGTAAAAAGCAGGCAAAGGGCAAAAAGAAAACCCACAGGTCCATTGGTACATAATTTAATGTAGCAAAAGAATCTAACAAACATGTAATGTGTTCTCTTTTTTGGGCAACTCAATGACAATTTTCAAAAGCATTTATAAAAATAGTTCATTTAGGTTATTAAAGGTAGAAAAGTATAAAGATAAATGCAATGAATTATTAGATGCTTATGTAAGCAAATGACACATTTCCTCAGTACATAAATATACAGTATACAATTTATTTCATATTCTTGAGCAAAATATGTAAAACATTTGGTACTCTGTGTTCAATTTATATCAACAAAGCAACAGATTAGTATTTGTCAAATACCTACAAATAATAATCGCATTCTTCTTTTTCTTTATTTTTCACTTTCTAGTGATTGGAATCAAATATATATTTATATGTAACATTTTATATATGCCTTCTATGTGCAAAGCATTTACTCTACGACAGAGCTGATTCTCTACTCAGGTACACTCAAAATTGTTCAAATATTTTGAGCAAAATAATTATTGTTTTAGATAGCTAATACAAACTGTCACTTCTTTTTTTTTTATCAATTTTAACTTGTAGTTTCTGTTGTCCATAGTCAAATAAAACTAATGGATAGATAACAACAATTTTAATGGAGACGGCTCTATAAAATGACAGTGCATCTGACATTCTGCAACATCTGTTATATCTTTGCCTATCATGAGACTCCCCTGCATGACTCCAGTTCTCTGGCATATATAATAACAAGAACAGTAAACTCTCCTTATGAGATTGCAGTTGGGACACTCATGGCCTACAAAAATGATACCCAAGTATTTTATCCTAGTGAAGATTCTAAGATACTCTGAATCATTGTTAAAGTAGACTTCCTGAAGAATCTAACTTTATGGTCGAGAGGGGCACAGGTAGACCCAATACTGCCAAGGATCCATGTTTTGATTTAAATTTCATTGGTTTCCCCTTGAACCCATAGAATGTGAACAGTCCAGGACAATCCCAAAGTCCAGGCCTTCTGTCTCCCTGAAGCAATCATGTTGTTCCATCAGGATGTCTTTCCACCGGCTAGGGGAGCAGATGTGAATAGTAGGCAGCGGGAGTAGGTAGAGGTTCCCTACGTACATTCCATATGGACCATTTCATATGCTTTATTGGATTCCTTCATTTTGATTATTGAATTCAATCAATCACTTATTTAGGAACTGGGATAAAACAGGAAGACAAACATTTAATACAGCACATATCAGTTAGAGACAATATTCATGGCAACTGTATGAAAACCTTATAGTAACAGGGGTCTTCCATTAGTCACAGTTGAAGACCCAGCACCAACATTTTATTTTATTTTAAATTTATTCATTTAAATAAAATGCATCATATAGTTGACATATTTGATCATAATACATTTGCCTTCAGGTAAGTAAAAGCAAAATAACTGAAAAATAGAAAAAACAAAGAATAGAAAGGAAGAGAAGAAAGGAAAAGAAGGAAGAAAGAAAAGAGGGAAAGAAAGAAAAGAAAGAAAGAAAGCAAAAGAAAGGAAAGAAAAGGAGAAAGAAAGAAAAAGAAAGGAAGAGAAAAAGAAATAAAGAAAGAGGAAGGAAGGAAGGAAGGAAGGAAGAAGGAGGGAATGAAGGACAAAGATAAAGTAGCAAACACTTTTGTGAAAATTGTGTATCTCCAATGAAATGACTAAAGCAATGGTAGAAAGTTTAATAAGCTCTTGTTGTTAGCTGTCCATTCTATTGAATTGGATTGTTCTTATAGGGATGACAGCATCAAAGAAATGAATTTGATCAGGGATTCAAAGCACTATTGCTGATATTATTACTATTAGTTTAGGGACATGTGTTCAGCTGGCTGGCCTCCTAGAAGAAGGAGGTTATGACCGAAGGGTACCTGCACACATTCTAAGAAGTCCTGGTGATCTAGAAGGACTCCTCCCATTTTCTGCTTGTTTGATTTTTGCCCATTGTTTTTCTTCAAACAGAACCACATAAGTTGAAACATCTTGTTCTGCCTCATAAATTGCGGGGGAGGGGAATAATGGAGGGTGCCAAGACTAAATAGACAGAACAAACATAGACTTAAAATTAAAGATGGAGGAAAATCATCCAAGCAAACAATACCCTTTAAAAAGCTGAGGTGGCCATATTAATATCTAATGATATCAACTTCAGATTGAGAAAAGTTCTAAGGGACAAATATGGACACTTCTTAATAATCAAAGGATATGTGCAACAGGAAGAAATCAGACTGCTAAACATATATGCTTCCAATAAGATACTAGCAAACTATCTAATACAATTATTGACAAATGAGAAAGAAGACATCAATAATAACACAATAATTGTTGGAGAAATCAATAAGGCCCTTTCAACACTTGATAGATCAACCAGACTGAAACCCAACAAAAATATACAAGCCCTAAAAAAAGAAATGGAAGAAAGAGGACTAGTAGATATATATAGGACACTCCATGCCCAAAAACTTAGATACACATTCTTCTCCAATGAGTGTGGGTCATTCTCCAGGATAGACCACATGCTGCCATATAAAACATACCTCCAAAAAATCAAGAGGAGAGAAATTTTGCAGTCTACCTCTGCTGACCACAAGGCTCTAAAATTAGATGTGAACTACAAAGGAACACAGAAGTAATACTTTAACAACTGGAAATTAAACAGCCTGCTACTGAACAACCAGTGGGTCCGAGATGAAATCAAAGAGGAAATCAAATCTTTCCTGAAAACAAATGTCAATAAAGACAAAAACTATCAGAATCTATGAGACACAGCAAAAGTGGTCCTGAGAGGAAAATGTATAGCTTTGTAAGCACACATCAGGAAATAAGGGCCATACCCGAACAGTTTAATGATACAGCTTATAAAATTAGAAAATGATCAACAAAAGGAACCAAAAATAGGGAGACAGAAGGAAATATAAGCTGAGAGCAGAAAGCAATAAAGTGGAAATCCAAAAATCAATGTGAAAGATCAACAAAAGTAGAGGCTGTTTTTTTTTAAATAAACAAGATAGACCATTTTCAAAACTCACAAAGAAAGAGAGAGAAACTTGATAATCCATACTAGAAATGAAAAGGGGGAAATCACTACAGATATTGTGAAGATTGAAGGGTATTTATGACTTTTTCGTGAAACTCTATGCCACTAAACATGAGAACTTGGAAGAAATGGATAAATTATTGAACTCTTATAACCTTCCATGATTGAGTAATGATGATGTAACATATGAAAACACCCCCAGCACTATTGAGGAAATTACAACGGTAATCAAATGTCTTTCCAAAAAGAAAGGCCCAGGTCCATATAAATTTACTACTGAACTCTTTCAAACTTTCAAGAGGATCTACTACCAATCCTAACTGGACACTTTCATGAAATTGAATAAATGGGAGCACTTCCAAACAACTTTTATGAAGCTAACACAATCTTGATACAAAAACCAGAAATAGATGCTGCCAAAAAAGGAAAGTACAGATCAATATTCCTGATGAACTCAGATGCAAATATCATAAACAAAATCTTGGCAAATAGAATCCTATGCCTCATCAAGAACAACACTGACTACAACCAAGTAAGTTTCATCCCAGGAATGCAAGGATGATTTAACATTCGTAAATCTATCAACATAATAAATAACATCCAAACAAGAAAAATAAAAAATCACATGTTCATAAAGTAGACGCAAAGAAAGCATTTGAAAATGTCCAACTCCCATTCTTGATCAAAACTCTCAGCAAGATGGGAATGAAAGTAACTTTTCTCAATATAGTCAAGGCCATCTACCACAAGCCAATGGCAAATATTATCCTCAATGGAGTAAAACTAAAAGCCTACTCTGTAAATTGTGGTATAAGACAAGACTGTTACTCTCACCACTCTTCTTCAACATAGTACTGGAAGTACTTGCTATAGCGGTTAACCCCCCAAAATAAAAAAAAAGATTTCAAGGGCATCCAGAGAGGAAAGGAAGAAGTCAAGTTCTCATTTTTGCAGATGACATAATACTGTACATAGTAAACCCTATAGACTCTACCAAAATGCTTCTAGAAACAATAGATTAATATAGAAATGAAGCAGGCTACAAAATTAACACACAGAAATCAATGGACACCAATAATAATAGGGAAGAAATGGACATTAAGTAAACAAACTCATTCACATTAGTGCCACACAAACTCAAATATCTTGGAGTCAACGTGACCAAAGACGTAAAGGACCTATTCAAAGAAAACTATAAAGTCCTGCTCCAAGAAATAAGAGAAGGCACTGAAAAATGTAGACTCATATCTTTCTCATGGATTGGCAGAATTAACATCATTAAAATTGCAATACTCCCCAAAGCATTGTAGAGATTTAATGTGATTCCTCTAAAGATACCCATGACATTCTTCAAAGTGGATCAAACACTTTTGAAATTCATTTGGAAAAAAACCTCGAATAGCTAAAGCAATCCTAGGGAAAAGAAAATGGGAGGCATTACATTCCCCAACTTTAAACAGTATTACAAAACAATAGTTATCAAAACAGCATGGTATTGGAATAAAGACAGATCTTCAGGAGAGCGGAATAGTCTTGAGTAATCAGAGAATTTTCCCCAGACAAAAAAAATCATCTAATTTTTGATAAAGGAGCAAAAATCATAAATGGAACATGGAAAGCCTCTTCAACAAGTGATGTTGACTCAACTGGCTAGACACTTGCAAAAAATTGAACATAGACCCCCCAGCTAACATCATGTATGAAGGTAAAAACCAAATGGATTTAAGATCTTGATATCAGACCTGATACCATAAGATTCATAGAACAATCATAGGTAAGACACTCCATGACATTGAGACTAAAGGCATCTTCAAGGAGGAAACTGCACTTTCTAAACAAGTGAAAGCAGAGATTAACAGATGGGAATACATTAAGCTGTGAAACTTCTGCACCTCAAAATAAATAGTGCCCAAGATACAAGAGTCACCCACCGTGTGAAGAAACTATTCACCCAATACCCATCTGATGAGGAGATAATATCCAAAATATACAACTCACTTACAGAACTTTCCAAGAAAAGAAAA
>PVKC010048012.1:0-10966 GCA_004027635.1 Crocidura indochinensis | reverse complement strand
TTTTTTTTTTTTTTTCTGCTTATATAAAATTCTTAAAAAAATTTTTTTTAATTTAAACCTTTGTAATTAAAAAAGTTATTTATAGTTGGGCTTTAGATATACAATGTTTCAGGACCAATCCCATCACCAGTGTCATCTTCCCACCACCAATGTTCCCAGAGTTCATACCATGCCATCACCTCCCGCCCCAGCCTGCCATCATAACAGTCACGGTTTAAAGTTTGGTTGTTAAAGTTTGGGTCTCATGATTTTATTGTATATAACCATTTTTTTGAATCACCTGAGAATAAATATTCAAGGGAAAAAGTTAATATGAAGTATTTCATCCTGTATTTACTAAAAACAGAAAATAACTTCTTATACTTACAGTAGAGCAAAAATCAAAATAGGCAACTAAAATTTCTGCTCTACTTTATTTTTTATTGCCACTATGCTATTAGCAATAGATTTATTCAGGTTTTGCCATTTATTCCATAAATGTGCTACTTTATAGCAAAATAAAATTCTGGAGCATGTATTTTCTTCAGCTTTCAGGTCCCTTGAGTACCCTTAATCTGGTAAAGTTCCTCAGTCTTTGTATTTTATAAAATTGACATTTTTCAGAGCACAGGTCTATTTATATAATGCCCCTCAATTAGAATTTATTTTATTCCTGATTTTCTTCTCATGCTTAAATTCAGCTGTTGAGGTTTTTTTTTTTTTTTTTTTTTTTCGGGCCACACCCATTTGATGCTCAGGGATTACTCCTGGCTAAGCACTCAGAAATTTCTCCTGGCTTGGGGGGACCATATGGGACGCCGGGGAATCGAACCGTGGTCCTTCCTTGGCTAGTGCTTGCAAGGCAGACACCTTACTTCTAGCGCCACCTCGCCAGTCCCAGCTGTTGAGTTTTTGACAGGAAAATCACAGGGCAATGGTCTCCTCTGTGAATTCTCTATTCTTTCTCAGAAACCCCATGTCTTTCCCCTCATTATTATTTATATTGGCTTTGATGATTTGGTTTTGATTGATTTATTGTAAATTTACTATTTTTCCATTATTAAAAAGCATTGTGTAAGGTGATATAAATGTCTTGTTTTGTTACTAGTTTAAGCATCTGAATGACTAAATGGTGGTTTCCCAAAGATGTCCATATTCCAGTCTGGGAGTTTGTGAATGTTAAAGGGGAATGAAAATAAACTGGAATTAAATTTGCTAAGAAAAGGAAACTATAAAAAAAAGAAAAAGAAAAAAGAAAAGGAAAGTATAATAAGAGTCCTTGAAAGTTCAAGAGAGAAAGAGAAAATCAGAGACAAGAAGACTTAGCCTTGGGGTCAGAGAGATAGCATGGAGGCAGGGTGTTTGCCTTTCATGTAGAAGGATGTCGGTTCGAATCCCGGCATCTCATACGGTCTCCTAAGCCTGCCAGGAGCAGTTTCTGAGCATAGAGCCAGGAGGAACCCCTGAACGCTGCTGGGTGTGACCCCAAAACAAAAAAAACCCAAAAAACAAACAAAAAAGACTCGGCCTTTCTTTTAAAAATATTATTTTATTGAAATTTTTCTGATTTACAAAGTGATTCATAATTGACTTTCAAACATACAATGAATTAGGGCCAATTCCACTATCAGTGTCAACCTTCCTCCACCATACCACATCCCATACCTCCCTCTCAAGGTAGTTCAATTTGAGTTTACTGAGAACCTGCCACCTGTTTTCCACAGGATTTAGATCAGGCAGCATTCCTACCAGCAGTGATGAGAGTTCCTTTTTCACTGCATCCCCACTAACATAGATTGTTCCCAACTGTCTTTGTTTGCTTAAGAAGGATAGGTTTCGGGGGCCGGGCGGTGGCGCTGAAGGTAAGGTGCCTGCCTTGCCTGCGCTAGCCTTGGACAGACCACGGTTTGATCCCCCGGCTCCCATATGGTCCCCCAGGCCAGGAGCGACTTCTGAGCGCATAGCCAGGAAAAACCCCTGAGCGTCACTGGGTGTGGCCCAAAAACCAAAAAAAAAGGATAGGTTTCAAGGGAGCAGTTTCTTTTCCCGAAAAAACAGGGAATAAGCAAGTCTGGGAACTCTATTTCTAAGCAAACAAAGAAAATGCCCCCCTTTAGCACCTGAGGTCTCTACTGCCAGCTCCCCTGGATTATTCCAGGGTATTCCAGGGGTTGGTATAGAACAATTTAGGAAATAATTCACTAGAAGCTTGAAAAGACAAGAATAGATTTTCCTTTACAGCCTACATATAGTATGCCCACACCCCTGATTTTAGCTAGAGACCCTTGTCAGATATCTTGTTTCCAGGTATGAAATAATTCGCTATGTCAGCAATGCCATATTTTTTCTCCATCTACATATTTTATTTTTTCTTTTTGTTTTTGTGATGCTCAGGATATATTCTATGTGCAGGGCAAGACCTGCTATACTATCTCTGCAGCCCCTCTGTTTATATATATATTTATATATATATATATTAGGTAAGAGTAGTAGGAATTTTTGAACTATATTTGTGGTTTATTATTTATTTGTGCACATTTATTATTTCCTTCTTAAACTGTGACAAGAATAAGTAACTGCAGAGACTGAGTTAGCATGGCAATTTGGGAGTGTGTTGGCATGCAGCTATACACATATAGCTGTGTATCTGTTTATCATATTTATATCTGTAGTGAAATAATATTATTTATCCATAAAAAGAAATGGAGAATTGATACATACAGTGACATAGATAACTATAGAAATATATGCTAAATAAAATAAGATGAATATAAAGGTCACTTAGTATATGAGTCTTTATTTGAAATATTTAAGGCTAATGATAAAAAGATCTTAGAGTTTAAGTCCTCATTGACTATGGAATTGCAAGATAGCATGGTTTGGCAAGGAGCCTTTGAAGTTAGTTGAGCTGAATGTTTTTTGTTGTTGTTGTTTTGTTTTTGGGTCACACCCGGCAGCGTTCAGGGGTTACTCCTGGCTCTACACTCAGAAATCGCTCCTGGCAGGCTCAGGGGACCATATGAGATGTCAGCATTTGAACCATCATCATTCTGCATGCAAGGCAAACATCATACCGCCATACTATCTCTCCGGCCCCTTAGCTGAATGTTTTACCTTTCAAGAAGGCAGTTCTGCATAGGTGGGTGAGCTGTAGCCTGGATGCTATAACCCAATTGTATAACTTTCTAGGCTATAATCTAACCACCTCTGCAGAATATATAGGAGAGCTAGGTAAATACTTACCTATTCCCTTCTAATTATGTTGTTAGAAAGATATCATTTGATTGATATATATATATAGAGAGAGAAATAGACAAGAAATAAAAGAAAGAGAATTCCAGAAAGTTCTATTAAATTGAATTGGAAAGCTGAAAGAAATAGAACAGAGAGATAGTACAATGGGTGCTTGCCAGGTTTAGTTCCCGGCCCAAGCCCACCACTAGTGATGTACAGTTAGGAGTAATCCCTGAGCACTACCATGTGTGGCCCCCAAACAAAACAAACCCCACTAACCAAACAACTAACAAAGAAAGGGAGAAAGAATTGATAGTTTGATTGTTGAAAATTTAGTGGGATTTTGAAAAAAAAATTTTTTTTTGGTTTTGTTTTGGGCCACACTCAGCTCTGTTCATAGCTTACTCCTGTCCCTCTATTAAAGGATTCTGTTATATTTGGCAGGTCTCTGGGAACCACATTCAGGACCCATTGTCCTTTCTCATCCTAGAGACAGTTCATTGCTTTTAAGACTTAACTCTGATGGGGTTCCTGTGGAAAGCATAGAAAATGAAAAATATTTGTTTAAGTTTTAATAGTATGGTGCTAATTTTCGATATTAGTAAAATTTCTAAGTGATAAAGGCTGACAATTTGAAACTCCTGAAAATTTGTTATTTCTGACTGTGTCTAGGGTATCCACTAGATGTCACTGTGGCTTCATATTTAGTTAGAGAAATAGTGATGTATTTTTGGTGTGGAGCCATTGTCCAAGGTGTTCCTATTTCTTTTTAAATTTCTTTTTGATGCTATGGAATGAACCCAGGATCTCACTTATACAATGCATTCACTCTGCCACTACCAATCCGTGGTGCCTTATTTTTCATGTTTATAGTGAATCTTGCTTTTTTGTTTTTGTTTTTGACCCACTTCCAGTGATGCTCAGAGTTTATTCCTGATTCTGTTTGTCTTCAGGGGTCTTGAATCTAATTTGGCCATGTGCTAGACGAGTGCCTTACCCGATGTACTTTCTCCCTATTATGAATCTTTCTAATTTTTTCTGTTTATTTTTAGATACAATTATTTATCCTATCAGCAAATTAAACAACTACCTATTTCTAAGCTGGCTGCTTCAAATTGTCTGATTATCACTTGGGTAACCAATAGGCAGAAGATCCTCCGTTTTGTAAAGGAAGAACTTTATCCTTCTTGGTCTGTGGCTGTAGTTGCAGAATGGCATTGGGTAAAAGTAAGTCCAGAAATTAAGTTATTTGTTAAAGTAACAGGTATTAAAATTATTAACTATTCTTCATACTTTAGGTATCATTGTAGTAACTGCCTTCAATATATTCTAATTAAAACTTACTTTTCTGCTAAATACTTTTATTATTCTTTTCTTTAAGCCTATTTGTTCTGTATGTGTTGGTTTTGGGCCATACTTTGCAGTGCTCAGGACTTACTCCTGTCTCTGCATTTAGGGATCATGCCTGATGAACTCTGGGAACCATATAGAATGTTTGAGATTAAACCCAGACTGGCTGCCTATAAAGAAAATACCCTAACTATCATTCTGGCCGCTGTTTTTTGTCTTTTTGTAGTAGAGTTCTAAACTATTATTTTTATATTTTATATATTTTATTTAAAATTTATTATATAAAATATTTTTATATTCTATCTCTCAGGGAAATAAAGGATGGCATTTTATTTATTAAAAAAATAGTTTCAGGGCCCGGGATATAGCGTGGAGGTAAGGCGTTTACCTTTCATGCAAAAGGTCATAGGTTCGAATCCCGGTGCCCCATATGGTCCCCTGTGCCTGCCAGGAGCAATTTCTGAGCATGGAGCCAGGAATAACCCCTGAGCACTGCTGGGTGTGACCCAAAAACCAAAAAAAAAAAAGTTTCAGGGCCTGGAGAGATAGCACAGCGGCGTTTGCCTTGCAAGCAGCCGATGCAGGACCAAAGGTGGTTGGTTCGAATCCCGGTGTCCCATAGGGTCCCCTGTGCCAACCAGGAGCTATTTCTGAGCAGATAGCCAAGAGTAACCCCTGAGCACCGCCGGGTGTGACCCAAAACCAAAAAAAAAAAAAAAATAGTTTCAGGGGCCAGAGCGATGATAGCTCAGTGGTAGGAAATTTGCTTTGCACATGGCCAATCCAGGACCAACCCAGGTTTAGTCCCCAGCATCCTATAAATGGTCTCCTGAGTCTGCCAGGAGCGAGTTCTGAGCATAGAGCCATGAGTAACCCTTGAATACTGCTGAATTTGGCCCCAAAATAGCAAAAAAATTATTTTTTGATTTTGGGGTCACGTGGTATAGTGCTCAGTAGACTCTGTGGTGCTAAGGATTAAACCTGTGGCTCCCACATGTAAAACTTGTGCTTTAAAACTGTTTCTTCAGTCTAAGGATGACATTTTCTTTTAGAGAGGGTTGTGTCACACATCATGAATTAGGGTTGGTGCTGTGGATACTCCTCCTGGCTGTGTGCTTGCGGGACCTTGCGGGTCTAGATTGAGCTAGGATTGGTCTTGCAAGATTTTTTTACTTTTGTAAAAGGCCATGACAGAAATATATCCTACTTTACCATGTCCGTTATGATAGTGCTTTTATTTTTCAGAGAACAGGGTTAATGTCAGGGAGAGGTCTCCTTCTGAAAAACAAAACAAAACAAAACAAAACAACACGTTAATAATGTATTAATAAAAACTAAGACCATTCATCTGTAATAGTGTCTATATACCCGAGTATAAGCCGACCCCCTAATTTTACCTAAAAACTGGGAAAACTTAGTGATTTGAGAATAAGCTGAGGTGGAAAATGCAGCAGCCACTGGATAATTTAAAAAATTAAAGTATATACTCCAACAGTTACAATAATTAGGGAATCAGTAGATTAAATGTTTTTCAATATTGTTAAAGAAAAACTGTAAACTAGCAATAATAACTTTAAAACTTTAAATAAAGTGCAAAAAACCATAGCTTAACATAACAGGTAATTAAGCTAAATTACAAAGGTTAAAATCCTTCAAAACTGGATTCTTTCTAATCCTCATCTGTATGTTTAAACAGAGCTTCAGCTGTCTCTGATGTGAGGGTATCAGCATAGACATTGTCATCATCACTGAGTTCACAGAGGTCATCACTGCTGTCGGTCTCAACAAAGTGCAGAATGTTGTGGGTTAAACAGTTCAGTGGCATCCAGTTCATTTCAGCCGCCTTCCATTTCAGCTCAGCCGTGTCTTAAGTGTAGCCCCCTCCAGCAGACGGCAGAAGACTGGAGACTACGTGCATTTGATTCAGGCGCGTGCACCTGTATGACCCGAGTATAAGCCGAGTTTGGTTTTTTTGGCACAAATTTTGTGCTGGAAAAACTTGGCTTATACTCAAGTTTATAGGTAATTAGTGCTCAGAGGTATTATAAGACAATGTTACTATAATATATATTATCAGGGGAGCCGGGAGGTGGTGCAGGAGGTAAGGTGCCTGCTGCCTTGCCTGTGCTAGCCTAGGACGGACCACGGTTCGATCCCCTGGTTCCCATATGGTCCCCCGTGCCTGCCAGGATCGACTTCTGAGCGCATAGCCAGGAATAACCCCTGAGCGTCACTGGGTGTGACCCAAAAACCAAAATATATATATATATTATCAGAATTTTTTTTTGTTTTTTTTTGTTTTTTTTTTTGTTTTTTTTGTTTTGTTTTGTTTTTGGGTCACACCCGGCAGTGCTCAGGGGTTACTCCTGGCTCCATGCTCAGAAATTGCTCCTGGCAGGCACGGGGGAACCATATGGGGCACCAGGATTCGAACCGATGACCTTTTGCATGAAAGGCAAACGCCTTACCTCCATGCTATCTCCCAGGCCCATATTATCAGAATTTTAAAACGCTCACTTATTGGTAATTATATCTATTAGAATAGAAGGAGTAATGTGCTGAGTATAAAGTATTTCCAGATAATAAGAATTAGTGTCGTGGGAAAGGTTTTAGCGACCTGATATGATTTGATCCCTGATATATATATATATATGGTCCCCCAAGTTTGCCAGGAGTGATTTCTGAGTGCAGAGCCAGTAGTAATTCCTGAGGACTGTTGGGTATGGCCCCCAAAACAAACAAATTAGCTTTTTGACAATTTCTTTTTTCTTTTTTTGGTTTTTGGGTCACACCCGGCAGTGCTCAGGGGTTACTCCTGGCTCTATGCTCAGAAATTGCCCCTGGCAGTCTCGGGGGACCATATGGGATGCCGGGATTTGAACCACTGACCTTCTGCATGAAAGGCAAACGCCTTATTCCATGCTATCTCTCCGGACCCATTTTGACAATTTCTTTGCTCAAAAAATACAGACTTCTAGGTGTAAGTCCCGGGAATGTAATTATAGCCAAGTAATACTGTTTCATATATTTGAAAGTTGCTAAGAAAATATCTGTTAAGGAAGGACAGAACTAAATAACTAAACCACAGAGTCAATAATAATGAAATCATGAGACCCAAACTTGAACAACCAAACTTAAAAAGCTGCCTGTTATGATGGTAGGCTTGGGGGTTGGAGAAGCAAGTTATGGGATCGACTCTGGGAACATTGGTGGAGGGAGGTTGACACTAGTGGTTGAATTGCTGCTGAATTGTTTTTCTAAAATTATGAATATTTTGTAAATTAAAATGCTTTTAGTGAAAAAAATTTAATTAAAAAACTGAGAATAGCTGAGTTAAAAATGTTATCACAAACAAAATTTAATTATGATAATAAATGTTAACTAAATTTATTGTGATAATCATGCCAAAGTATTACAAATATCCAATGATTATATTGCACATTTTGAACTAATGCAATGATTTATGTAAATTATATTGTAATAAAATAGGAAAGAGGAAATAAGAATTATCCTATGTTTATATAGCAGTCTATAGGAGAAATGCTTTTTTCATGGGCTCTAAAGTGATAACATTCAGTTTTAATTAACTGATTAATTATTTTGTGGGACCACACCCAAAGATATTCTTGATTGAATTTTAGGCTTATAGTGTTCCAATACCAGTTCCTTCACCAAGGTCCACTTCTGTTCACCAGTGTCTTGTTTCCTTCTAGCCCCCCAGCTTGTCTCTGTGGCAGACACTTTTACCTCCACCAGGCTCCCAGTGTCCCTTTCCTAACTTAAGACCAGTTTTCCTGATCTTTTTTTTTTTTTTTTGGCTTTTGGGTCACATCTGGCAGCGTTCAGGAGTTACTCCTGGCTCTGTGCTTTGAAGTCGCTCCTGGCAGATTCGGGGGTCTATATGGAATGCCGAGATTCCAATCAGGGTCGTCCTTTGTTGGCAGCGTGCAAGGCAAACACCTTACTGTTGCCTATTGCTCTGACCCCCTCTTCTGATCTTTGTTTCTTTTGCCTTTGGACATTTGATAATGCCCTAAGAATTTTCTTTTTAACTCACATCAGAGAAATCATTCAGAGTCTGTCCCTCTCTTAAATTTCATTCAACATGATACTTTCCATATCTATCCATGTAGCATGGCTTCTCCAGATCTATCCATGTAGCATGGCTTTCTATTTTTTTTTATTGTTAAGTATATATCTTCAATTTTTTTTAAAAAATTACTTTTTTAAGGGGCCAGAGAGATAGCACGAAGGTAAAGCGTTTGCCTTTCATGCAGAAAGTCATCGGTTCGAATCCCAGAGTCCCATCTGGTCTCCCGAACCTGCCAGGACTGATTTCTGAGCGTGAAGCCAGGAGTAACCCCTGAGCGATGCCGGGTGTGACCCAAAAACAAAACAAAACAAAAATTACTTTTTTAAAGCACTGTGATCACAAGGTTGTTCATAATTTAGTTGTTTTTTTCCCCCACACTTACAAAATTGTTCATAATTGAGTTTCAGTCATACATGGCTTCATCTTTTCTTACAATCAAGTAGTATTCCATTATGCATACATACCACAGATTCTTTATCCAGTCATTTGCTCTTGGACATTTAGGTATTTCCAGATTTTGGCTATTTTGAATAGTGCTGCAATGTAGTTAGGAATGTAAACATCTTTTCTGCATTGTGCTATTGGACCCCTGGGGTATATTTCATGGATTGGAATTTCTGGGTTGTATGGAAGTTCCTTCTTGAGATATTCCTGAGTTTGCAACCCTGCACCTCTATGTATTTTTTTTTAATTGAGCAGTTCTAGCCTATGGAGTTAATAATATCTTTTTTTTTTTTGGTAGAAATTGTCTAGTAATGGGGAAAGGTAGATATTTAGAGGTGTTTTTTATTTTTGTCTTTTCTTTCTATTAGATTACCAATTCAGGAGAGTTTGTGTTCCCATTAGATTCTCTGCACAAAAAGCCTTATGAAGGCCTTATACTTGGGAGAGTTCAAGAAAAAAGTGCTTCGCCATTAAGGTAAGCAACATGATGTTTTTTCAAAATTATGATTTAGGATTTAAAAATTTTCAACATGATGATCATTGGTCTTAAATTTTATCTTGTTTTGAGGGCCCGGAGAGATAGCACAGCGGCGTTTGCCTTGCAAGCAGCTGATCCAGGACCAAAGGTGGTTGGTTCAAATCCCGGTGTCTCATATGGTCCCCCGTGCCTGCCAGGAGCTATTTCTGAGCAGACAGCCAGGAGTAACCCCTGAGCACCGCCAGGTGTGGCCCCAAAAATAAAAATTTATCTCGTTTTGAAAATACAGAAAATGGATTAGAGTAGAAAATTGGAACCATCTAGTACATGAAATTTATTTTGCCTTTTGTTTTATCTAATGTCTAATTATCATTATTACAGGAAAGAAAATGATAGAAAATGTCTCAGTACTTAAATTGTTGATTTCCTTTATTTTCATATTCTTAAATTTCTATAAATTTGAATATATTTTAAAATGTAAAAAAAATCAAGGTAGCTGTGACATAAAACATTATTGCTCTATATAATAATATATATTATATATAATGTTATCCTTTTCAATTCAATTTACATGTTGTTCTGTTTTAATTAGGAATGCAGATATAAAAGTGCTCTCCATTCCAGACCACAAGTTAATTGTCAGTGTGCCCTGCACTCTTCATTCACATAAGCCACCTCTTGCTGGTATGTTATTTTATAAAATAGAATTAACATGGCTTTTGTGAAATTGGAAAATGATTGAATTTAATATTTTAATGCTCCAGATACTTAGAAATTTAATCAGAGATGTCTTATTTCAATAAACATTATAACAAGATCAGGTCTTTCTTGCCTTTCCTTTGGTGCTATTTGTCATGTTCTACTTATTTATCATCAGTGTTCCCTCCTTGTCACTGGTCTTAGTAGAATTAAGACCAATGATGGGACTTCTGAGAACTAGAGTTTAGCCTGGATTTTTTTTTTTTTTTTTGGTTTTTGGGCCACACCCGGTGATGCTCAGGGGTTACTCCTGGCTATTCACTCAGAAGTCGCTCCTGGCAGGCACGGGGGACCATATGGGGAACCGGGGTATCGAACCGCGGTCCGTCCTAGGTTAGCGCAGGCACCTTACCTCCAGCGCCACCGCCCGGCCCATAGCCTGGATTTTTATTTTACCACATCATACCTCGCTTCTTCTAAAACCAGGAGTGTAGAAAAGTTAAGAGTGAGTTCCAGAGCCGGAGAGATAGCATGGAGATAAGGCACTTGTCTTGCATGCAGAAGGACAGTTTGAATCCCAGCATCCCATGTGGTCCCCCGAGCCTTCTAGGAGCGAATTCTGAGTGTAGTTCTGAGTGTAGAGCCAGGAGTGACCCCTAAGCGCTGCCAGGTGTGACCAAGAACAAAAA
>PVKC010048011.1:0-10922 GCA_004027635.1 Crocidura indochinensis | reverse complement strand
GGTTTTTGGGCCACACCCAGTGACGCTCAGGGGTTACTCCTGGCTATGCGTTCAGAAGTCGCCCCTGGCTGGCCCCTGGGGACCATATGGGGCACGGGGATCGAACCGCGGTCCGTAGAGCGGTAAGGCAGGCACCTTACCTTCAGCGCCACCGCCCGGCCCCAATATAGTTTTTGTTTTTACTATAGTCCGACCTCCAATGATCTGAGGGACAGTGAACTAGCCCCGTTTAAAAAGTTTGAGGACCCCTGCCCCAAAGCCTTATTATGATAAAAAGCTTTTTAGTTACACATTAGCTTTGCTATAGAATATAAACAATTATTCCATTCTAGGCTGTTTTAGCATAAAGTGAATAATGCAGAGAACGGAAATGTTTAATTTAAAGAAAAAATGTTTAAAAATTATCCTGGTTTAAATCAACACTCTCTGGAAGTTATTCTCAAGATAATGTACATGGTTTTTTAAGGTAGTGGTTTGCTACCAGCAATAGCATTTTTTGCTTGTTTGTTTTTGGTTTTGGGGCCACACTTGGTGACACTCAGGGGTTACTCCTGGCTATGTGCTCAGAAATCGCTCCTGGCTTGGGACATTGGAGGATTGAAACATAGTCCATCTTAAGTCAGTGGCGTGCAAGGCAAACACCCTACTGATGTGCCACTGCTCCTGCCCAGCCATAGTATTTTTAGACTGTAAAAATATTTTTCGTTGGGCCAGAGAGATAGTATGGAAGTAGGGCATATGCCTTGCATGCAGAAGGATGGTGGTTCGAATCCCAGCATCCCCTATGGTCCCTTCAGCCGGCCAGGAGTGATTTCTGTGTGTAAAGCCAGGAGGAACCCCTGAGTGCTGCTGGGTGTGACCCAAACCAAAAAAAAATTTTTTTTTCATTTACGTGTTTTTAAGTCCCCCAGTCCCCATTTATGTGACTTTACATACAACTGTTACAATAAACCTTTGTCCTCAAAATGAGACATTTCTAATTTTTTAAATTCAATATATCGATATAGGATACTAATATAAAACTGAGTCTTGTTTTGGAAATTGATTTATTTGGTGTGGTTTTGTAGAATGAGTTAATGGTTTCTGGGCTGTTTCTCTAGATCACTTTGCATCCACATGCCAATTCAAGTGGAAGAATCAGATAGCCCTAAAGTCTCTTATTATTTCAAAAAATTTCAGTTTAAGCAGAATGCTTTTGGTGATCTTTAAGTAAGAAATATCAACACAACTAGCTATTTTCTCTGAGTTGCAGACTCAAACAGCTGGGTTTCGTCAGATATTTGGCTGAGAATAGAACATGGTTGTTGTCCGTCAGAATAGGTATAAAACTGTCTTATGGGGGGAAAAACTACCTTATGGGATGAAATTTTGTAAGTTATGGCATCAAATTTGAGAATGAAGCTGTGAAAACTAATGTGGTTGAACCCTTTTTGTCAAAAGCTCTCTGAGGAATAATTTACAATGAGCTTCTATTAACTAGAATTTAGAAGAAAACTCAAGAAAAAATATGAAAACCTACAAGTATTTAATGACCCAGGACTGCAGTACAGACAACTTCCCAGCATTTCCTGCTCTTAGGCTGTCTCTACTGCATGTCTCAAGACTACCAATGGAATCATGCCTTTGATTTAAGGCACTGTTTCCAGAAGGTGCCTGTACGATTTTGTATTAATCACCAGGAAATATCACTGAGAGGGATAATTACAGGCATATTAACAATGACAATGAAAAGCCCCTTCCTCTTTAAAACGATGGCTGCTATTTGTATTATTTTTTTTCTCTTTTGTTTTTTGGCCACACTCAGTGATGCTCAGGAGTTACTCCTGGCTTTGCACTCAGAAATCGCTCTGGGCTTGGGGACCATATGGGATGCCGGGGGATCGAACTGCAGTCCATCCTAGGGTATTGTGCGCAAGGCAGATCGCTTTGTGCCACGGCTCTGGCCCCTTGTATTATTTTCTTTTACAAAATGTTTATTATCATATAGATAAGATAGTTACAAGTGTTAAAATATGTGATATTGATGTGCAAAGTTATTGCACTCCAACACCATCAAAATGCTACAACTCTCTACAACTGTCTCTATGTCACTTCTTGTCTCTCCATCATTCTTCCAGAAGACCAATGAAAGTTAGTTTGAGATTACAGCTTGGATGGCTTTATTTTAATCATTGGGGTGGGTGAGAGGGCATTTAAAAGTAATTAATTTACTATCATCCATTCTTTGAGATTCCAGTGGGTTTTTGTACATGCATTAAATAAAATCAAGAGGCGATTTTGATGCTTAGCAGGGTTTAAAACTAAAGAATCAGATTATGGGGTCTTTTGGGGAGAACTTTTGGTGAAATTTGTTTGGGATTGGGGAGTTGAGAAGTCCCAAGCAGCAAAGAGGGATGCTGTGAAGGGGGATTTTCCTTGGGGAGTGGGAACAAGTGTTTCTGAGGGCAGCCATATTATCCCTTTTTAGTTCTTCTCTGTTTCCTAAGGATTGCAGAGCATCTTATGGCATTAGTCTCTTAGTGCTTACAACTTGGCTGACATGCAGCAGTTAACCTGAATGGAAAGATGAATGAAGCTGAAGTTTCTAAAGGGACACAGAATAAATAATCTATTGTACCTCTAACAGTTTTACTGTTAACCAGTGTCAGCTGTTGGTAGAGCTGCAGTTCAGAGAGCAAGTGTAGGCAGAGCAATTGAAGAGTAGGCAGATATTAGCAAGCTTTTTCTAAAAGAGACAAAATAGTCTCTTAAGACAGCTATTTTAGGTTTTGTGGGTCACATAATATCTATCACATGTTGTTTTCATAATCCTCTTAAAAATGTGAGACACCATTCTTAACTGGTAAGCAGTAAAACACACACACAAATGAATTTGGCCTGTGAGCTATACAGTGTGCTGATATCTAGTTTGGAGTATTTATGTAAAAATTAACTGCCTGGAAACAGCATGGTAATAAACTTGAAGCTATCTATTATGGACGAAAATGGATGGAAACATTCTGAGTACCTCAGAGAGGTATTAGAAGAAAAAGTTTCTTTTGTGGAAAAATAAAGTTTCTTTTGTCTTTTTGTGTATGTAGTGCTGGGAATTGTACCCAGGAACTCACACTCAGGGCTACTATTCTACCATACAGATATATACCTGTCCCCAGAAAAGACGCTGAACTTTCAGCTATGAGAAATAGTAGGAGATAGGGAGAAGAACACTGTAATAGCATGGAAAAGGTATCTACCAGTGATGAAGAATTGCATGCCTTAAAATTCAGAAATTCCAAAGACCAGCATCCTAGTGATGCTCTACAGAAAGAGAGCTCATAACACAAATGCAGGACTTTTCTGAGAACCATTTCCACAGTGATTTCAGAACTTTGAGGACTATCTCAGAGACCAGAGCATCTCTTAGCAAGAAAATCTCCTCCAAGATATTCTAGCCTGCTTTGGTTTCAGTGTCCCAAGAGAAATGGCCCAGTCAACCTAATAAGTTTTGGGCACTTGATCTCATTTGAATTCCTTATAATATTTTTATTTGGGGAGGAGTGGGACATATATTGCAGCACTTAGGGGCTACTCTTGGTGCCACAAGAGTCACTCCTCGTGGTTCTGGGGGACCATATATAATGTTGTAAATAAAACCTGGGTTGATTACATCCAAGGAGAGAACTTTAATCCCTGCATTAAATCTATGACCCTATAATGGTTTTTATTTTTGTTTTTTTTTTTTTGGGGGGGCAACACCCGTTTGATGCTCAGGGGTTACTCCTGGTTAAATGCTCAGAAATTGCCCCTGGCTTGGGGGGACCATATGGGATGCCGGGGGACTGAACCGTGGTCCTTCCTTGGCTAGCGCTTGCAAGGCAGACCTTACCTCTAACGCCACCTCGCCGCCCCCCCCCCATAATGCTTTTATTCTCTATAAAAAATAACACGTAATAGATGCCCTAGGTTCAAGGATAGCAGTATTTAATATTGTATTATTTACAACCTGTTTAATTATATATAGGATTTCAAAGGGTATCTATAAAATAGTGCATTCTCACTCTTAAAATAATATAAAATAATATGAAACTTTTATCCAGGAGACATTTCATACATCACCAATTCTACTTATTGACAAAATAGGAGCAAAATTATGACATGGAGATGTAAAGATGTTAACAAACATTCAACCTAGACAGGTTTGGGCATATGACCTAAAGTTTATTTTGTGGCACCTCTTATTATTATTATTATTATTATTATTATTATTATTATTATTATTTTGTTTTTTGGCCCACACCCGGTGATACTCAGGGATTACTTCTAGCTATGTGCTCAGAAACTGCTCTTGGCTTGGGGGACCATATGGAACGCCAGGAAATTGAACCGCAGTCACCTTAGGCTAGTACGCGTAAGGCACACAAGCTATGCCTGCGTCACCGCTCTGACTCCGGCACCTCTTATTTTGATGAAAAGAAAAACTAAAAAGACTCTTGGGAAGATGGGATTTTTTTTAAATAGCTTTATTGTCACAATGCTGGTGTTATTATCTTTCCTAAGTGGGGTGACAGTAAGGGGCAGAAAGTAGAATCTTCCTACATACTTTGGAATCAGACGTGATTTTCCCAAAACCATGCCAGAGAGAAATTGCAAAAGCCTCATTTTATATGTAAACAGATCACTATCATTAAAATTTACTTGTGTTACTTGCTGTTAGGGAAATAACTATATTAACAACTAGCATGACAATGTTAAAGAATGAGAAAAGTAGAATGCCTGTCTCAAATACGAGTGGGAGGGGGAGGGAGTGGTATTGGTGGTGGGACTATTGCACTAATGAAGAGGGGTATTCTGTTTATGACTGAACCCAATTACAATTATGTTTGTAATCATGGTGCTTAAATAAAGATTTTATATATTAAAAATAGATAAAGTTACTTGTGGTAAATGCTTTCATTACTTCTTTTCTTCTTCTATGTGTTTGCCCTTTGTACTTAATGTATCCAAAAGAACTGAAAAGGGCAGCTTTCAATTTGGTTCTTTAGCTTAGGAGAAGCATTACTTCTTTACTTTTATGTTTATTTGGGCTTTTTTTTTTTTTTTTTTTTTGCCACACACAGTCGTGCTCCTGGTACTGCTGGGGTCAATTCTGGCTGTACCGTGGAACCAGATCCTGTGTCAAGAATAGAATAAGAGTTGGATGTATACATGGCAAGTGTCTTACCCACTGTACTATCTCTCTGTCCTCATTATTTTCTTTGAAATGAGAGTTGTTGTTACGTTTCATAAAAATTTCTTCTATTTATACACTCAAGACTTATTAAGGGCCCAAGCATTTCCAATGTATTTCATTTCCCCAGATCTTAATGAGCACCCAAAGTAATTCATAGTCTTCTGGGATGGATTGGTAGCTTTTTATGAAGAAAAAAAAGTCAATTATATCAAAAAGTGAGGTTGATGAAGGATTAATAATGTATGTGACACCCGCCCCAGTATTGAAACATTCCATGGAACAAATGAAGATGGAAACCAAGCAGGCAAAAAGTAGACATGACACAAAAGGAAGAACTTACACCCAACTATCTTCATCTCTGCACCAGATAGAAAGGGGCGAGAATGAGGGGACAGCACAGAAAGAAATAAGAACAATTAAGACAAACAGGAAAAGAAGAAAAAAAAAAACATCACTTGCAGGTCAGTGATGAAGCATGCACTTTTTATCAGGGGTCAGAGAGCCCCCTAAAAAATGCCATGTTTGCATAGTTGCCTGTTAATGTGTATGTTCAAGACAAACCAGAAAGAAATAGTACCTTTGTCAGGGAAAGGCAGAGCACCCCTAATGCCAAGCACTTTCTAGGACATGGTTCTCACCATCAGTTGAAAGGTTGTGAATGTAAATTGTTGGGGTACAGTACAATCCTACTAGATTAAAATTCTTTGAATAGACACATTATTATTTTTTCCAAGTCCTACAGGTGATTTTGATATATATTATAAACTTAGAAAACCAGTATTAAAAAAACAGTCATCAGTTAGATTTTTTTTTTTGTGGTTTTATTTTTTTGGGTCACACCCGGCAGTGCTCAGGGGTTACTCCTGGCTCCATGCTCAGAAATTGCTCCTGGCAGGCACGGGGGACCATATGGGGCATCGGGATTTGAATCGATGACCTTTTGCATGAAAGGTAAATGCCTTACCTCCATGCTATCTCCCGGGCCCCATCAGTTAGATTTTTTTAAATCAAAGTGCAGGCTTCTGACAATACAGAAGACCACGAAACTAATATATTTGCAATGTCCAAAGTAAGTTAAAATCTTAGGAAATAAATCAAAGAATTAGAAAATAAGTACAAGTAATATATTTTGGAAATAAGTTAAAGTATTATACTTCCCATAGAAATATTATAGAAACATATATTCCTATTCACTTTAGTAAACAAACTTTCCAGGGAAGTTAGAAATTAGGGCATAAGAGTTGGGGTTATATCTCTGTTGACTACACATGAAGAAAGGCATAGCATCTTCTTGAAAGGTTTTAAATAATTACTTTCAGTTTACAAATTTTTGGCTGAGATTTTCCATTAAAATTCTGTTTTGGTTAATATTTCTTTTTGTGATGCATAGCCAGTGATCTTAGGGGTTACCCCTAGTTCTGCATTCATCAATACTCTTGGAGGTATTCAAAGTATCATACAGGATGCTGAGGATTGAACCCAGGTAGTTCACAAGCCATGACAATGCCCTATCTACTGTACTATCACTCCAGCTTCCAATTTTGGTTAATCTTGACAAGCTATAGCTAATAGTGTTAATCTCAAGTTGTTCATTCAGAACATCTCTCTTGCTTTAGTTTCACTAGCCTATATTCTTGTGTTTTTCGTTTGTTTTCTTGCTTTTTTGGGGGGCACACCCAGTGATGCTCAGGGGTTACTCCTGGCTATGCACTCAGAAATCGCTCCTGGTTTGGGGCACCATATAGGATGCCAGGGCTCAAACTGAGGTCTATCCTGGATCAGCCATGTGCATGGCAAACACCCTACCACTGAACTATTGCTCCAGCTCCTCTAGCCTATATTCTTGGGGGAAAAAAGCCTAGGAAAGAAGATGGCGGGGCCACCAAGATGGTAGAAAAGGAAGTATTCTTGGGACAGCACAACAAAAACATGAAAAATGGAATTAGGTATAGAATTCTGCATAGGGCCCTTCCCATAGAAATTCACTGTAACACCTAGTCACCAATTTTGACAGAAGAGGCTTGCTGTAGAACAAGAAGCAGCAGCTGATTTGAAAGCTATGTAGCTGATTTGAAAAGCTAAGTCCCACCAGAGAGGACTGCGAAATCACAAGGCTGTGAAAGCATGAAACCTTTCCTGGGAAAGGAATACATCGAAAACCTGTGCCCCCTACTTCAAAACTCTACTCTTAGAAAAAAAAGTCTTCTGAAGGAGTAAAGTCTTGTAATAGCATTATTAGGTTTTGTATTCATCAAAATGAGTTTGAGGGAATGGATAAGTATCTATAGAAATATGGTGACCAGCCAGAAAAATGGTCAGTTTCAAAATTAGACTTAAATTTAGTTTAAACAAATCTATTTGTTCTTCTGTGATCTACAATAGCATTTTCTGGGTTGTTATACTACCTCTGGGACCTGCCAAAACATCAGTAATGATATTCTGGACTCTTGCTTATTATCATGGATTAATGAGCTGTGCTAGAATTTATGTAGTCAGCTGTGCATAGAGTTTAACTTCTCTTGTTCATAGCAGTCACATAGTGTGTGTGTGTACACATTCGTCAGAATAGTGTGATACAACCAGAAGGGCTTTTTTAAAATGGTATCTTGGATACTGGTGTGTATGGCTGAGATTGTCCAAATGCTGTAATTGTGTGCAGAGTTAAAAATCTTTCTATACACTTTGACAAAGACCTATCTAAGCTTTTATGACCAAAATTTTTTTCTTCTAATGAATGCCTGGTCATTTCTGCCAAATGCTACTTAGTTTTATTTTTTTCTCTCTTTATTTTAAAAAATATGGAATGCTTCACGAATTTGTGTGTCATCCTTGTGCAGGGGCCATGCTAGTCTTCTCTGTATCGTTCCAATTTTTAGTATATGTGCTGCCGAAGTTTTAAACTTCTTAGTTTTAAACAAGGGCCACAGTTTATCAGTAATATATAAATTTTCAAGTTACTCTAGTTTTTTAGACATAAATATTTAAATGATCACAGCGAGTATTTAATTCCTTATTTATTTTCCTTATATCCAGAGTCAAGAAGGCGTTACAACTTCTTGGGGCCAGGGAGATAATAGGGGTTTAGTCCCTGGTGCTGCAGGGTCTCCCAAATATCACCAGAGTGGCTATTGTGAACCCTGGACCCTGATCATATCCTCAGAGCCTAGTACTGAAAGATCAGCCCAGCTAGCCGAGTATCACTAGGATTAGCTCTTGGGCTCTTTGAATAGGGTAGAAGAAAGAAGAACTGGTGGTGAGAGCTTGGAAATTTCACCAAGAAATTTTCAGCCAGTCATGGCTTTCCCAGACCTGTTGATTTCAATGTAAAAAAAAATTCCTGCATATTTCTTGCTGCTCCAATAGGACCTGAAGAGCTAGACAACCTAATTCTCTTGCTCAAGGAAAACAAACACACTAAGATGGTATCTATAGTGCATTAAGTGAGCTGCTGGTTGTTAGCTTATAACACTAAGAAATAGCTATCTTCATAGAAAACTCTTTCCTCATAGGGAAGAAGAGTACAGGAAGGGACAGACTATGACAAAACACTGCTTCCTATCTGTGACTCATCTTTGCTTTCAATCCCAGTACTCAGCTCTGACAATTCTTCCTGGAAGACAACCCAAGAAGTAGGTTTTTTGGTTTTTTTGGGGGGGTCACACCCGGCAGTGCTCAGGGGTTACTCCTGGCTCCATGCTCAGAAATTGCTCTGGGCAGGCACGGGGGACCATACGGGGCACCGGGATTCGAACCGATGACCTTTTGCATGAAAGGCAAACGCCTTACCTCCATGCTATCTCCCGGGCCCCAAGAAGTAGGTTTTTAAGAGTGGTCATAATCAGTTCACTCTAGATAGGTATTTCCTTTTAAACAGAAGCAAAAATGCTTTTAGTAGAGCATAAAACTTACGGAAAACACAAATCCAATCCTCTTTTAATCCATCTAATACACCTGATAGTTGAATTTTGGTTGGTCTATCCTTGAATATAGTTTCTCTGATTATCCAACTACCTGTCATCCAATCATCTGGTCAGCAGTCTCTATTCTTCTCTAATTTCATCTAACCCCTATGTTTGGATGGCTTGTTTGTTCCCACTTCTCCAATTTTGCTTGTATTTGCCAGACTAGGAATCATTAACCTAAAATTGACCAGCTGGAACTACATTTAAGGGTCAATGCATTCCCATTTTCTATCCTGACTCTTCATGAATATCAGAGAAGAAAGATGGTAAAGTGACCAGGTAGGCAGTCACAACATCTAATTTCTACTATTTTTAATCCATCTTTCTGTTAAGATAAATGAATATGCTACTCTCAATTTAATCCAGTAAATTAGAATTCGCTGATACCACATTTTTTGGATATTCTTCCTCATAAAGAAGCTTTGTGAATTGATTCTTTTCTGAAAAATGTAATTGAAGGAAAGCACATCAAAATACTTTCCCATTCCCACGAAGAGTTACAGATTGGTTGTCCTATCTAGCCTCCACAGAAGACAACAAAGTCCATCTGCTAAACTGTCACAGATTAATGTGACGTGGAGGGCTTTGGAAAAAGAATAAATATCAACAGGAGTCAAATGAATCATAGCTGAAAACTAATTAGTAATGCAATTTAAGATCTAGAGGTCTTATGACTAAAGAATACCCTCCACAGCATAGTTCACCATTTGCTCATGATAGTAGAATTGGGTTCCATTTTTGAATCTTTTATCCTACCCAGTCCCAAGAATTTCTACTTACCTGGCATGATAACATCAGGAAATCCCAATTTTCTTGTTATTGCCAAACCCCTACTAAATATCATGGGATATTCTCTCCTAATCTGTTCCATGTCTCCACGAAGAAGCTGCAGAGAAATAATAAGACCTGCAGAAATAAAAAGATTTTCTTACTCAGAATTACACTTCCATTTTTATTCTGAAACCAGTAAAGACATAGTCACACTTTTCTATGAAAAATTTAAGTATTTGGGGAGAAATTTTTTGATGGGGAAATTATATCTTTTGAAGAAATACTCTAGCAAGTTTAATGAATTTAAGTCAAGATAATCTCAACAGAACACAAATAACTTTGTGAGGGCTCTATAGCTCTTATGTCAGTTCTTTATCTTGAATATTATATGTAAATATGTTCTCGAAGTCAGTTGGCTGTTATTAATTTAACTCGGGTTTCTTTTGTCGTGTGTAAAATTTTCAATTTCATATAGTCCAACTTGCTAAATTTGGTTTTAATACTTTGTCGGTGGGTTCAGATCACTGAAGACTCCTGTACTAACCAGATCATGGACTATTCTGTCTATATTTTACTTAACATAGTTTATGATTTCTAGTCTAATCTCTAGGTCTTTAATCTTTTTCTGTATGTGTATGGTATGAGATATAGTTTCAGTGTTTCTATAAAGTAATATCCCATTCAGAGGAGGTTTTCCTTGTTCCACTTCACACACCTAAGTCCTTTGTTTTAGATTAACTGTCAAAGTATCTGGGGCTTATCATTGGAGCCTCAATAGACCAGTAATAGACCACTGGTCTATCACCATATTTTATTCCAATACCATGTTATTTATTTTAATTATTCTAGTTCTACAATACAGTGCAAGGTCAGGGAATGAGAAAACTCTCAACATTTCCCCAAAGATAGTTTTGACTATTTGACTATATGTTTTATGAATCCAATACAATTTTAATAATATTTGTTCTAATACTTTTAAG
>PVKC010048010.1:0-10963 GCA_004027635.1 Crocidura indochinensis | reverse complement strand
GGGGGGGGGGTAACACCCGGCAGTGCTCAGGGACTAACTACTCTTGGCTCTACGCTCAGAAATTGCTCTGAGCAGGCTCAGGGGACCATATGGGATGCCAGGATTCGAACCACCGTTCTTCTGCATGCAAGGCAAACACCTTAGCTCTATGCTATCTCTCCGGCACCCCAGACACTCTTTGGGTCCTCAATATACTCAGAAAGCTGTAGGGATCTCTGTTCATGTCACTACCTCCGCCCACTTAAATAATGCCATTGTATATTGTGGCCCTCTGGGGTGATCTGAAACAATCATAACTTCTAGCAGTGGCCTGAACACTCAGAATTCCAGGATCTAAGGTTCTGTCCCCAGTGAGTGAATAACTGGTAGTTCACAAAGATGAAACTGGAGACAGAGAAGGTAAGACACCACCTCAGGCCATATATCTCATAAGTGGCACATCTGCATCCAGCGAGCACACTCTTCAGGACTTGTATAAGTGTCTTATTTTTAATGTGTATAAACATTGATCACCACATATAGTTGTATCATTACTCTTAGTGGCAGTCTATAGCAAAGCAGAAACAGAAGGGCAGAAAACGGAATATAATGCCCCATTATATTCACAGCAGACCTAAGGCCTGCCAGGAGTCAGTTTTGAATTATTTGTAGTGGCTCTGAGCTTTCACAGCAGGCAGCAGGCCACATGCCCTGGGGCCAGACCATAGTCCTAACAGATCTTTTAAAGGATCTTTGGGAAAGGATTTGAGATACCCAGAGTTTCCCTCCTAGCAACCCACTGAGCATCCCAGAACTGCTCATAGCCCCTTCCAGTGCTCTTCAGCAGACAATTCTGTGAATCACTGTGCAGAACAGAGCAGGACAGCCCAAACTGTCCTGGTGCATCCAATCAGACCTCCTGCTGATCTCCAGACCACCCCAGATTTGTGCCCCCAAAGGCTTCCTATCTTACATACCAGGTCCTCGCTGGGTCTCAGGTGCACCTTCTTCAAGAGGGAGCGGGTGAGGTGGTTACACAGTGAGACGATGCTGAAGGAGAGCTTAGAAAGAAGAAGCACCGAGATGAGAACTAATGTGCACAGACCCCATGTGGCCCTCCTCTGCTGTACCAACTCACCTCCCAGCACTAGCGGACCTAGTATGGGTACAGACCTGTTGTGTCCCCATCCTCTGCAGCCACTTACTTTCCAGCGCCGGCGCACATACTGCTTTTTGAAGTTCTCTAGGTTGACCACGGACTCCCGGCGCACCATGGCTTGCTGATTGTTCACCGGCTGTGAGACAGAGCAGAGTGTGGCGGCTAAAGACCCACCACCCGCTCTCTGCAGAGGCCCAGTTGCAGAGTCCAATCCTAGCACCTATCTTCTGGACAGGACACACAGAGGAACTTCACAGTAAGGGCACGATAATAACTGTCTGGAATATGCCATTGGTGCCCCTGAGCTATTATTATCTCCAGACACAGGCTGGCTGTGCTACAGAGGCCCAGCCATGGGGAGAGGGGGCAGTGGGAAGCCACGGTCCTGCCAAGAGGGTCATTTTACAGCGGCACAGCTGCCTGTGCGCCTGCCTAATCAGTCTAAGCTTAGCAAAGCAGACACTTGTTGGCAGTCAAGCCTTCGCACCCCACTCAAAGATGAAATGAAGGAATAGGGCCATGAGAGGACAGAAAGCACAGTTGTCTCTCATCACCTCATATACAAGACACAACTTAACTATGACTTCACAGGAAGCCTGGATCGGTTTTCCCCAACCACTGCATACTTGTCCATAATGTGGAGATGGTGATGTGTGTGTGTGTGTGTGTGTGTGTGTGTGTGTTGGGGGGATCAGAATGAAATGTACATGGCTATGTAAAACATTTAACCTACAGCTATTCAATGAATAGTGATAAATGATTATAGCCTGCCTGGTTTGTCCATTCCCTCTTCTACAATATTTTGTTTTAGAGCTAGAGAGATAACTCAATGGATCAAGTCAAGTATACAGAATGCCCAGGTTCAATCCTTAGCACTTCATGGTCCATCAAGCACTGAAGTGGAAATTACATCTAAGCACCACCATGCAAGCCTACCCCCTAAAATCCCAAAATTATTTTATTTTAAAATAGCTGTTTGGGGAGGCCACACCTGGTGATAATTAAGTTAGCTACTCTTGGCTCTGCACTCAGGCACTCAGGAATCACTCCTGCTGGTGCTCAGGGGATGATATGGGATGCTAGAGATTGAACTGCAAGGTAAACACACTACCTATCCACTACACTATCTTTCTGACTCCTTTAAAATAGTTTTGTGATATAATTGATATACAAAGGTATCCACAGTATATCTAATATAAATCATTTGATGAATTTATTTCCTTTTGAAGTCAATCCTGTTTATTAAAAAGATTTCGGGATTTCTGTGAACCTTCTGAGAGGTTTACAAATTGAGTATGTAACATTCTACATGCATGTTCATAGTAGCCTGATTCACCTTGACTCAAAATGGGAACAAACAAAATGTGCACCAATGGTGTGTGATCTATCAATGTCCTGGAACAACATTCAAGAAGATTTGTCCTAAAAAGCAACAATAACTGCTGCACAACACAACACACAAACTCTGAAAATGTTGCATTAACAGAAAAAAGTCAATGGTGAAACACTGCTATATGATGCAAAGAAAGTTAAGAGACTAAATGTGAATATAACAAAGAGAATCTCTCTCTCTCTCTCTCTCTCTCTCTCTCTTGGTTTTTGGTTTTGGGGTCATACCTGGCAGTGCTCAGGGGTTACTCCTGGCTCTATGCTCAGAAATTGCTCCTGGCAGGCTCAGGGGACCATATAGGATGCTGGGATTTGAACCAATGACCTGCATGAAAGGCAAACGCCTTGCCTCCATGCTATCTCTCCGACCCCATTAATAGGTGTTTTGTTTGTTTATTTGTTTGTTTTGGGTCACAAGGTTACTCCTGGCTCTACGCTCAGAAATCGCTCCTGGCAGGCTTGGGAGACCATATGGCATGCTGGGATTAGAACCACCGACCTTCTGAATGCAAGGCAAACACCTTACCTCCATGCTATCTCTCTGGCCCTTGAATTTTTTCTCTTTTATTTCATATTCTATGTGAGAAATTGATGTCAGCAGAATGAGTAGTGGTGAGTATTCATAATATATGTAAACAAAACTCATGCAGTATGCTCTAAATGTGTATGTTGATATATGATAATCATTTCTCATAAAGCTGGGAGAACTTTAAACTTAAAAAAAAAACCCACATTCTTATTATGAATCTCCATTCGATTTCTCTACCTTTGTCTTAACTGGAAGAAATTCAAAGATTTGAAGGAGGAAGTGGTGAGGCTAGAGGAGCCTGATTTCCTGTCTGTCCTGTTGCTGAGACAAAGGCTGCCTTAGCAGGTATACCCATGTTAACCTCATTTTAAATAAGAAACAAAATTTCACTCCTTTAGTCATCTATATGTACCATTGCTTCTTGTTAGCTAATCTCTAATAAATACCCTCTTACTAATAATAAAAATACTGAAAGAATCCAGAGACAAAAACATATTGCAAGATTGTGCTTACATAAAATGTACAAAGTAGGAACAGAAGGTAACATGGCAATGGCTAGGGTAAAGGCAGAAGTGGGCAGAGGATAGGAGAGATATGACAGAGTATGAAGAGTGTTGGGCTTGCTGAAAGGTTCTGAAACCAGTGATTGTGGTTGCAGAACTCTGTGAATAGAAAAAAGAAAAAAAGAACCACTAAATTGTATGCTTTTAAATGGCGAATTTTGTGGTTTAGGACACATGTCTCACTATAAAAACATTCCACATATGCAGATTGACATTTTTATCTGAGAAAAGAACTTTCAAGGATTCTCAGGGGACTCTATGACCTCTCCCAAATGAACCATGCCACAATGGTCTGGAAAGTCTCATTATCTGGGCTAGAACAGCCTTCATCTCGCCTACGGGAAAGTGGGGTGGCCTCTCCTTACCATGCTGGAGCACATACAAACATTGTGGTGTTTTCTCCATCACAGCTGTCCGCCCTGCACTGTACAGGAGACCCCAGCTCTGCCACCATCACTACCCCCTGCCAGTCAAATGTTAACTCTTCTAATTTCCAAGAAATATAGGCAGCAAGTCATTCTAGGTGACTATATTATGTATGAATTCCCAGTGGCAGAGCCCGTCTCCTGACAACTCTGCAGAGAAATGCCATCATACATACAAACACACCCACATATACACATACATAAACACAAAGTCAACCAGCTGCCCTGTGAAAGAACAGGGTTCTGCCTTTTCCTACAACTTCAGCATCATGTGCTTACCGTGATCCAGGGGTGTCTGAGGGCATCCTGGATGGTGAGACGTTTCCTGCAATGGGGAACAGAAAAACAATAATGATTTAATTGGAGATCAATGACAGGACATGTGGCATCAGCAGACCTGTGCCACTATGCCTCTTTGCCACTGCCACCTGCTAGGATGTCAGGGTGCAAACGCTATATTCCCACACTCGAAACTGGGTTAAAACACCCCTTTTCATTCCCTGTGGATCTGTCACTTTGATATCTCAGTTGTGGAATTCCCCTTGGGACCGGAAAAGGAGGTAGATTAGAATATTTCCTTTCCTTCTAGGTACTGTCTCCTCTGAGTCCACCTCACCCAACTCTTATGTGAATTATTGTGTCAAATTTAAAGTCCAGGTGCCTCTGTGACAAACTGCACAAGATAATAAGCATTAGAAAAATTCAGGCTGACTTACACACACACACACACACACACACAAACACACACACACACACACACCTGCTATTTTGCAGCAAAAGAGTAACTTGACAAACAAGATGAAGGTCAAGTCTTTGCTGATCCCCACTACTCAGGAACCCATTAGATCAGATACCATCAGCATTTTTGGGGTGGGAGGGCAAATTGATGCACCTCTGGGAGAGGGGACAGGATAGGGAGAGGAGCTGAAGGTCCTTTCTCTGTCCTCTTACCGTGTTTCTTTCACCAACAGCTTCTGGATGAAGTCCTTGGCCAACTCACTGGTCTGGCTGAAAAATTCCTCATCGAAGTTGTAACTCACTGCTGTGATGTTCGACAGTGTCTCTTGCTTCGTGTCTCCCAGGAAAGGGGATGCTCCACTTAGGCTGACACCAGAAAGGGGGCACATGACAGTGGGAGTATGAATGGAAATAAAAATATGAATGTGTAAGGGGGCTGGAAGATCCCACAGACCTACTTATTCACGGAACTTGCCAGCAGCCTGCCCAAGTCTGTATCCAAGTCTGCACACTTCATGGAGCCCTGCTGGGCAACTGACAGAATAATGGTGTCTTTACAGGACTTGAGAGAAACTACAAATATGTTTTTATCAACTCCAGAAGAACTAAACAGACTGTAAGTGGGCAAAGACTGGGGTAGGACACAAGACAGTGGTACCCCATGTAAGCTTCACAGAGAGCTGGCATTCGCATCAATGTGTCTTTTTTTTTTTTTAATGCATCAAAAAGTTGTCAGCACTCAAAGAAGGAACCAGAATGTCTAAATTTTGATGAGGAAGTAGTTTGAAGTTTGAAGCCTGGGCGTGTCTGTAGAAGGCTCATAGTCAGAGCAGGGTCCTTATTCACAATCACCTTAAATCTACACAATATTTGTCACATCCTAGGGCCTATGGGACACCTATTTCCCAGAGTTCTGTGCTGTGTCTAGCACTTATCCTCTTCCCATGCTCTCTGCCTTTGTGAAATGACGTCATCTCCTCACCAGTATCCTCAATTTGTCAGTACAGGGGTCATGGCCTCTTACTCTATTCTATCCCTTTATCACATTTAACTGCGCAAAAGTCTCAATGCCAGTTTCTTAGCACAGTGGCAGAAGGGCATCTTGAGAAAAAATATTTTTTAAGTTTCAGAGTTTTTACTGTATTGCACTAAAAGAACAGCAGGATGGTTACTATGATGTTCTCTCTCATTAAGTTTTAAAAACCTAAAATACTTGCAAATTCTCAAGACTACTTTTACCACCAAACCAGAACAGTATAACAGTATAGTAACCAATTTATGTAATGCCTTATAAATTAAAACACATTTAAAATAGCTTTAAATGCATTCTTCACAAATAATTCAGCAAATATTTTTATATCTTATGCTTAAGAATTGAAACAAGATTATTACTCTAATGAAAATACTGAAAATTTCCCATTCATGCAATATAGAAGAATACTATTCAAGTCAAAGGGAAGAAAAAAATCCCTACTCTTATTTTGTAAATGTAGCCATATATAACCATCTACAATGATAGATGTGGAAACTCATCAAGTTTCCCACAGGTCAAATATTTAGTTTCAGTTCATCAGAAACACATGATGTCTACTGCTAGTTTATATTTATTTTTTCATTGGTGTTTTGGACCACACCCAGTGGCACTCAAGGGTTACACCAGGCTCTGTGCTCAGAAATCAGTCCTGGCTTGGGGGCGGGCATATGGGATGCAGGGGATCAAACCTGCAGCCGCATGTAAGGCAGACACCCTACTGCAGTGCTGCCACTCCAGCTTCAACTGCTAATTTATATTTAGATGGCACATCAATAAAACCAAAATGAGCCCTACAAGTTCCTATAACAAAAACTTCTAATGAACTAAGGACAATTATTAATGTAACCATTTAAAGGATTGTAGCTGTTCCTTAAGGAGTGCAAGTTTAAACCTATCAAAACCAGAGGTAATCACTTTATATTAATTTATATATTAATTCCACTTAAATTCTTTAACCAAGTATAACATATGAAAACAGTCTTTCCACAGGCAAAAAAATGTGGAAACATTTAAAAAATAAGGAACCATTTTCTTTTTTTTTTTTTTTTTTTTTTTTTTTTTTTTTTTTTTTTTGGTTTTTTTGGGCCACACCCGGTGACGCTCAGGGGTTACTCCTGGCCATTCGCTCAGAAGTCGCTCCTGGCAGGCACGGGGGACCATATGGGGAACCGGGGGATCGAACCGTGGTCCGTCCTAGGTTAGCGCAGGCACCTTACCTCCAGCGCCACCACCCGGCCCCAAGGAACCATTTTCTAAAGTAACTGATCAGATGTCATAGGCTACTCTTGGAAACAGGACCTTGCTGGATAGAATCCCTTCATTTCGTGGCCACTTGCATGCACTGAACTGGACCAATTTTTCTGTGTGTTGTTCTAGGAGCTCACCAAAACATAGATCATGCCATAGAGGTAGTAAAAAAAATGCTAGAAGGTAAAAATCTAATTTGCACCATCCTTCTTTCTGACAATATGCTAAAATAGCTGCATTCATGATGGCTGTTGGATCAAAGAGTCCTGAGCCAGTCATCACTGGTCTATTGATATACCTCCATATATGATATGCCAAGAGGGGCAGATTGAGAGCCAGTATGAGCCTACTCTGCAGTACAAAGAAACATGACACAGAAGAAAGGATGGATGAGGTACTTAGGCAGTAAGAGAGGATTCAGAGTATTACACTGGTCTACAGGATTCTTGTACTCAGCATTCAGCTCATCAAATGCTATAGTGTGCCAGATGGCAAAAAAGATAAGTGTGACAGTGAGCAGTAAAGCCAGCATATGGCAGAAGGAACATGAAGGCAGGGGTTGGGTGGGGAGGAGGGAGATTTGGGACAATGGTAATGGGAACGTTGCACTGGTGATGGGTGGTGTTCTTGACATGACTGAAACCCAAACACAATCATGTATGTAATGAAGGTGTCTAAATAAAATATTAACGAAAAAGAAGGAACATGAACATGAACCCCATAGTTGAGTAGGAGGAGCACAGAGCAGCATCCGGGTCAGCAGAGAAAGATGGCACATTGCCCTCTATCTAAAACCATTCACTTCCCCCAGCCACAGCCACACTGAAATATTTTTTACATTGTGACCTAAGGTTGAGATCTTGTTTCATCACTCAGTGACTATGTGAATGAAGGAATTATCCAGGGTCTCTGAGCTCCAGTTTCCTGGTGTGTAAGATGACACTTTCCATCACAGAATGGTTGTGAAGGTTAAACACAGCAGTGCACGAATAAGTTTGAAAAATATGTGGCAAGGCAATTTTGTTGTATGATGGCATAACTCAAGATGGCAGAGCCCACTGATCATCTGGGCTCTGCAGTATAGCCCACAAAGATCATCATCTATGTGAAGAAAGTGTCATTAAATGCTGTGATTTTATAAATAAATGCTTCATCTAATCCTGGTTCCAGTATTATTATTATTCCATTATTATTATTTTTTTATTATTGTCACTGTTTGAATACAAAGACTCTTATATGATTCCTCTTTCTGCAAAATCAGAGGCTGGTGAGCCCTGACTTTGTTGCACTTTTGTTGTGTGCTGTGAAGACAAATAACTGGGAAGCACTGATGGAATCAGGTATTAACTGACAACATGTATGCCAAAGCAGTATAAAGAAATGTATTCACATGGCTCATGTAAACTTCAACACATTAAGAACAGGTTTTCATGTTTCTGATAAGAAAGAAGATCCTAGAAATTAATGTAACTGCTAAGGGCCACAAAATTGAAATTATAAACCCATTCCACAGGGAGCTATGCAAGAACCTTGGCTTAACTAACTCAATACTTTGGGGACAGAAAAGAGAATTATGGAAGTAGAGGAGGGAAGAAAGTGGAGGTCTGGAACTTCCAGCTCACTTCATGAAGCTTACCACAAAGAGTGGTGAAGGCAGTTATAGGAATAACAACACAGAGAACTACCATAATCATGTGAATGAGTGAGGGAACTGGAAAGCCTGTCTAGAGTACAGGTCAGAGTGGGGTGGGATGGAGGGAGATTTGGGACATTGGTGTTGGAAAAGTTGCACTGGTGAAGGGGGGGTATTCTTTACATGACTGAAACCTAATCACAATCATATTTGTAATCAAGATGTTTAAATAAAGAAAAAAATTTTAATAAATGACTGGCTATTTCAATCGGTATTTCTGGGATATGTTTAAAAAAAAGAAAGTGTCAGAATCAGGGCAAAGATGAGAAAAGGACAAAGCAAGAAGAGGAAGAATCAAGGAGGGCAAGAGAGCTTGAAGTTGACCCTAGACTTCTGAGGAAAAAAAATCAATGTTCAGATCTCAATTTCAGTGAGTTAGAAAGGAGGTTGATGGCTGTGAAAGGAGAATGGGGATCTGTGGGAAGAGTGTGACAGCTGTGGAAGAAGGTGACTGCCTGTGAGAAGAGGGTGACTGGATGTGGAAGAAGAGTGACCCAGGCTGCACAGGATAAGGGTTACAAACTGGAGCCAAGAATATTTAGCCTTGGGTTTGTTCTGTGAATCTCCACAGCTGACTCATGGTGGAAGCTCAGGGAATGCCACTCTGTGTGATCTAAGCAGGCTCAGGGGGTACTCACAGGATGTAGGTGATGACGCCTATGCTCCTGCAAAACAAAGAACAGTCAAGTGAGGGCCACGTAGCTCTCTTCCCACACCCACATCTCAGGGGAGCAGTCCCTGTTCCTCCACCTCCACTTTCATATACACCCAATCCAATCCCATCCCTAGCAGCAGCCTGGGATACATCGAAGGCCCTCAGATCAAGGCACAGCCTGAGGGGCTGAGTTTAAGATGAAAGGACTTCAGGCAAGTACCTCATCATCTGAGACTCTCCTCATAAAATGAGAATCCTGACCATTAATCACAGAACTCCTGAGAGAACATAGAGAACTGATCATCATGATACTGAGCCAATACTAAAGTATCATTCAAACAAAACAAGGTTGATCTGTGCAGAATTACTTACTGTAGTGTCCCAAACCCTAAGGCACCATGAAATATCACATCTTTGCTCATTGACTTGGCTGACTGAACAAGCCACTGCTCCTACTCTCTTCATCATAGCCATGGCAGGCCTCAGGGTTGAACATGTGGGAAAGGGTGGCCTTCAGTCTCATGCCACTTTGTTCTCTGCCTCAGGATGTTCTATCTCAAGTCCAGGCCTACCCACTACTTGTTTCCCAGGCAAGAATACAGCAATATTCAGAGTAGCAAGAGGCCCTCCAGAAAGTCATATAGAGAAAAGAATTTTTAAGGTCAAGGGGCTGTCAGCTAGAGATAAGACTCTGAACCCTATGCTCTGAAGCAGGAGGGTGGGGGCTATGCCGCTACTGGCCACCAGGGGGTGGTAGATGCTATGCCACTTACCACATGTCCGCCTCCAATCCTAGGGGCTCATAGTTCACAATTTCCGGAGCTGAAAAAACGCCATATTGAAGAGTCAAGAGAATGGACATAAAAAGAGATGATTACAGAGAATTGGTGCCAACTGGCCCATTTTGAATCCCCACTTAGGGCAGCAGATGGAATCTAAGAATTCTGTATGTAAGAATGTTATAGGAGTGTTAGCCTGGTAGAAATCTTTTACAAAGACATCTTGAGGATAAGGCAGAGGAAAATCTAGCAAAGGCAGAGATGGAGGATAAAGGAAGATACCAAAGAGGAAGTAGGCCCAGAGACAAGGGCAGCTTTAGGGTTCTGTCAGAAACCAGTATTGAAAGGTGATGCAGAAGAGACAGAGAGGACTGCATTCTGATTGGACGTGGGAGCAGGGTGATTCAGGCTGCACAGGATAGGGGGTTGCAAACTGGAGCCAAGAGCATTTAGCTTCAGATTTGTTCTGTGACTCTCCACAGACGGCTCATGGTAATGTCACTCTGTGTGATCTAAGCAGGCTTGGGGGTACTTGGTCTGGACATTCCTATCTAAAGTGTGGAGGAATGTTTTTGAGTGCTGCTAAAGTGTGTGTGATACCTAAGGGACTCCAGGGCATGAAATCCAGAAAGTCACAGGGCATTGAGTGTGGACTAGAACATCAAATTTGGAGTCATCCTATAGACAGCAACAGGTGCTATGATGTGGTGATCAGGGGAGGTGCAGAATGGAAGGAAACTATTTCTATCATTGTCTAATGTGATAGTATGGGG
>PVKC010048009.1:0-10977 GCA_004027635.1 Crocidura indochinensis | reverse complement strand
AGGATGACATACCTTAAAACTAAAGAAATGGAGTCAATATAAAAATATATATATGCAAAACCAAAGAATAAAAGCAATCCAATAAAAGATAAAGAAGTATGACCTTAATTCTTAGGCAAACACCAGCCACAAGAAAGGGGACCTTTTTTTTTGGGGGGGGGGGTCACACCCGGCAGTGCTCAGGGGTTACTCCTGGCTCCATGCTCAGAAATTGCTCCTGGCAGGCACGGGGGACCATATGGGGCACCGGGATTCGAACTGATGACCTTTTGCATGAAAGACAAACCTTACCTCCATGCTATCTCCCGGGACCCAGGGGACCTTTTATTATAACTTGTGAATTTCTTCTGCAAAATGGTTAAATCTTATTCCAGAACACTAATTTGTATTAAAGAACACTGGCTTAAATCATGGAGATAAAATATATAATTAAGGCTAGAAAATTGGAAATATCTGAATATATATATATATATACATACATACATATACATACATATATATATATATGTATATATAATATATATATACATACATACATATACATACATATATAAAATATATTATATATATAATGTGGACCATACTCGACATCATTGCTCAGAAATTACTCCTGGCTCTGCCCTTAGGAATCACTCCAGGTGGTGCTTGAGAGACCATATGGGATGCTAGGAATTGAACTTAAGTGGACCAAATTCAAAACCAGCCTTAATTTGCTGTACTATCTTTCTGGTTCCCTGATTATACTTTTAATGACATGTATTTTTGATTGTTATCCTGTGAATGTAATTTGGGAGGTTTTAATTAAAATAGCTATTGCGAGTTCTGAATATTACATTTTAATATAGATCTTTATTGTAGAATCAACGCAGGCAACGAAAATCACATAATTGTACAAGTATCACCTCAGTTTTAAAAAGCAGATTATTCTCAGTCTCCAGAAAAATCTCTCACTCTTCTTTTTCAATCAAATTTACTTTTTCTTCCCCTTGAAGGTAACTATTATCTTGATATATTTTTTTGGTTTAGGGGTCATTCTGACAGTGCTCAGGGATTACTCCTGGCTCATTAAGTTATGTAAAATTACTCTATTTAGCTCCACCAGATAATGAAAAAAAGCTTTAAAAAGATTATTCTAAAACTCTACCATAAATTTATGAACATTATTGTCAACAATTTGGCAAAGCTTCTAATGTTAGCCATTGTCTTAACTGCTTGGTGCTATCCTATTATGCTCCTGCATTGACCTTCTCTGGTCATTTAAGACTTTTTGGTAATGTGACTATTCGAATTACTTGATCAATATTCTGTAGACTTATTTTTCTTTTCTGGTTTTTTGTTTCAATGACTTTATCAAAGTCACACATAAAGAGCTAGAGCAATAATACAGAGGGAAGGACAATTGAAGTGCATGATATTAACCCAGGTTTGATGTCTAACCTCCCACCAGAAGTGGTAGATCCTGAGTACAGAGTTTAGAGTAAGCCCTGACCACAGCTGAATGTGGACCAAACAACAATAAAATCACATATCAAAATGATATAAAAGTATACCTGAAACTTTGAGTTAAGTCAAATGTCAATAGCTATCATGCCCCCAGTAAACTATTTAGTTCATGAAAAGTACTAAGTGTATCTATTAATGAATATATTAAGTAATTCTGTATCCTTAAATACTGTTAAGTTTTCAAGTGAAATGTTAGAATATATCTGATATGTATACATATATATCACATACATTTACACACATACATATTTTAATTAACAAAATAAATGTTTATGCACAGATTGAGGATAGATTCTCATTTTATTTTATTTTTTTTATTTTTGGGTCACATCTGGTGATTCTCAGGGGTTACTCCTGACTATGTGCTCAGAAATCACTCCTGGCTTGGGAGACCATATGGGATGCCTGGGGATCACACCGTGATCTGTCCTGAGTCAGCCACGTGCAAAACAAATGCCCTACCACTGCGCCATAGCGCTGGCCCCACATCTCATTCTTCTTGAAAAAACAAATGGGTCATTCTTGTATGCGAATTATGCCTAATTATAGGTGCCAGTGCTAATTGTATATACTTCTTAAATTATGAACAGTAGTAAACATAATCGCATTGACCCTTGTCTCATTCTTGAGAACAATTTTAGCTAAGCAAAATCATAATAGATAACAAATTTAATCTGAGTAAATTTTGTTTTTAACAGTACATCTGGACTTGCTGTTTACACAAAGCTATTGCTTTTTAACAGCCAATGACATTGAAAGTGAGGTGCTATTTTATCAGATAAATTACCTAAGGACATGAAATAAAGATGCTCAATGTTCATTTGCATAGGCCTAACTACTATTCCCCTAGTTCTTTACTTTACATAGTCTCCCCATTATGTTCTCTGTTTCCTTCCCTACCAGTAGCCCCTTTGCCTTCCATTTTTACCTATGGACTTACAATGGGAAAAGAACGATGAGACGCTAGTGATGAAAGGAAGAGCAAGTTAGTCATTAGAGGCAGAGACAGAGTAAGAACAGTCTCTCCAGCTACTGGTTCACAGTTTCATTTCACTCTTCCCAGTTACACTGTAGAGATGGGGACTAACCCTCCACACACCCACATGCAGATTTGATAGTGCTAATAAAAAAAGCCAGCCTGTTGAGCTGCAGGTGCAAGCCCTCAATTAGGTAGTGTCGTTCATCTCTGTCAACATTAATGAAATTCAGAAGCCTAAAGTGACAGGTAGAGCAACTGGTTTGGGATTTTAAAAATTAAAACCTTCAAGTTTCATTTGCCCATTTCTTCCCATTTCAGTGCCTTCCGTGGGGAAGGTGAGCAGAAGGATCTTCACCCTGCCAACATCTGTATGCCCATGAATTGAAGCAAAACAAAAAAATTCAAGTGGCGTGGCAGAATCGTTTTGAAAAGCAAGGAAAAGGAGGAGGCCAGGGGATAAAAACTTATGTGGCCTTTTGAACTCTGACAAGCCCAATGAACTGCACTCAGGATATTCCATACCAGAACTGACAACTGTCGAAGGCAGAGTTTGATTGCAAGTACAACCTGTCCATCAGAATCCACCAGGAATAACAAATGAAGGTGGAAATGTAGCAACAGTCTATTTGGAGCTTGGTTGGTTTGGGTTTTTTTTTTTTAGACAAAGAAAATGCAGGAATTATGAAGAAACCTGATTTTTAAACACCATTATAAAGTATCTGCAAGATTTGATGCAGGGGTGAGATAATATTTTGACGAAGTGAAATAAACTATTGTGTATGAGTTGCATTCCAAATATAAAGAACTGAAGCCTCTCTGGGAAGGCAATAATCAGACATGGAGTGATATATTTTTTATATCTACATAACAAAGAGTATTTTAAAATGCATCTTTTTCCTTTGAAGATTGGAAAACATGTTTTATTTTCAACTCTGTATATATATGTTCTCTGGTTTAATCTGAAAGTTTCCTATAAATGATGTGAAAACTTGCCATGAATCAGAACCAAAATATTTGACAGCAAAATCCCCTGTTAAAAATTTGAGCTCACATTGCACAGATTTCTGTAGCATTACTGGAGTCCTGCCAAAAATATTTCGTAAAAGACACAATGTCTTAGAGAAAATATAGATACAGTGTCTTGATTCTTTTAGCCAATGGAACAAAACTCTCTCTTCAAGGTTTGCTATGATGGTTCCATCCCCTACAGGGCACTGATTTCATCCATCATTGTTTCATACTCTGGATTGTTTCATCTATGCCTGGCTTGAAGTTGTTCTCTTTAGAAGCTCCTCCTTTTTCTCAGTTATCAGGGGCTCAAGACAAACACAGGCTAGCAGGCATCTTGTTCTTTATAAATTGTATTTGTGGTTTCTTTTAGTAACATAACTTTCTGCCTTCGGCTCTTCCCCAGAATGATACCATTGATAAATTCAGAAGAGATTGTCCAACCTTCCATTTTTCTGCAAGCCATCTTGATGGGACCTTCAACCATTGTGACGCCATCTTGAAGCAAACATGTCTCCCCTACAAATCACACAATTTATTAATGAATTTTTGAGCTTCAGAGTAGGGCATTATTAAATAATGTATGATTAAGATATCAGAGTATTTCCTTTTACTTTCTAAAATACATGTGCTTATAAAAGTCAGTACAGGTATGGCAACTATATTTCATTGTGAACAAGGGCACTTGAGCATGAAAAAGAATATTATGAATGAGTATGAGTGTCCCTTGACTACAGGGGCCAGTTGACCCACAAATATTGGTTCTCAACGAGAAAAAAAATCAGGGACCTAACTGGTGGAAAGTCAGGTTCTTCAATGGTACTTAATTTATTTTATTGATCTAGAATGCAAAAGAGTGGCATTTGCTCTCCAAAAGGAAATAACAAAATTGACATTGGTAGGAAATTATGGAAAATATGGGAGTAAAAATTTAGCCTTAGGAAAAGAAATCTAAAAAAAGAGAAAATCAGATGAACAAAATGTGTTTCAGCAAAGTCAGTTAAAATGATCTAATATTCTTTAAATAAAATGAAATCATTATTCAATGATAATAACCAAACAATTGCCTTAAATATCTACTTGAAAATAAATTATCTGGTAAGGGGCTGATGTCAAAAAATATAAAGTACTCATACAACTCAATAACAATAATAATAATAATCTGTATTTTAAAATGCAGACAAAGTCTGAATAAAAATTATTCAGGCCATAGAGATAACACCAGGATTAATGGACTTGCCTTGAATGCACCCAACCATAGTTCAAGCCCTGGCACTGTATTTGGTCTGCCAAGTACCACCAGGAATGTTGCTTGGGTACAGATCCAAAACTAAGTCTAGGGAATTATCAGGTATGACCCACAAAATAAAGAGACATTTTTCCAAAGAATATACAGAGAACAAATCAGGACATAAAAATGACCTTTATGTCACTAATCATCAGGGAAATACAAATCAAGTCCACAGTGAGACAGCACCTCTCATCCATTAGATTGGCTAGTATAAAAAATATAGCCAAGAAATAACAAAGTCTGTGAGATAATGAAGAAAGGGGGAGACTTTTGCATAATGAACAGAAATGAAAATGAGTGCAGTCAATATGGAAAAGTGTTTATGTATGTGTATATCAGTATACTATCCTATAATATAGGAATTCCACTATTGAGTATCTGAATAAACTAAAAAAATATTTTAAAAGGTATATGCGCCCCATGCACTTTGAAGTATTATGTACATATATTGCAAAGAGGTGAAAACATGTCCATCAGTGGATGAATAGATAAAATGTCACACACACACACACCACCACCACCACTCCCATGACAACCACTATCACAAAAAGTGGAATACCATTCAAGCTGCAAAAATAATAGAGTAGAAAAAAGAAATAGCACATAAGATAAGGCATTTGTCTTATATGTGGTCAATTCGAGTTTTATTCCTAACAGCTCTTATGTTCCCTAAGTACCACCAGATGTGATCCTTAAGCAAAAAAAGATTAAAAAAAACCCAAGAAGTTCTGAGTTTAGGATTTATATAAAACTCCTCCTTGAAAAGAAATTTTTGTTACCATTTGTGACAACATGGATAGACCCCTAAGGGATAATGTTAACCTGAAAAGATAAAAAAAATGTTGGTGGTTGTCAAAGACAGAGTTTGAATTAAAATAAAGTAAAAGAAATGGTATAAATTTCCTGTTGTAATTTATTATTATATATCAATTATATCCCATTTGTCTTTAAACTTGAATTTTTCTTTTATTAAAATAATATGGCATTTTAGCGTCATACATGTTTTAGATATACATCAGTTAAATAGACTAATGTATGTACTTATTATATTAAGCTCATCTTTGAAATTTTGATTTGGTTCTTCACCAGATATTTGTTCCATTTGTTTCAATATACTCAATACTCAACTCTCTTTCTCTTCATTGTAATTGCTCTTTGATCATGTAGTTCAAATGTTCATTTTTACTTGGTGTGCTTTTTCTGCTTGTCTGGTGTGATTTTTTTTTTCAATTTGAGAGAAGAAAGGGAAAAGAAAGAGAAACACAACAACAATACAAAAAGAAAAATCAAACAAAAAATCCAAAAAGCACTATAGCAATAAAGACAACCACCACACAATAATCATGGTCCTGATATGAAAACAAAACAAAGCACAAAAAATGAAAACAATAGCAACACCAATACAAAGCCAAAAAATTATTTTGTGCTGTTTCTTTTTTTTTATTTTCTGCATAGACACAGTAAATATTGGGAAAATTAGAAAGGACATTCCCTTGGCCTAAGAGATACAGGGTTTCTCCACCCTTGAAGTATACTGTTATGGGAATAACTACAGACTTCAGACATGTTCATTTATTCTCCCCTAGGTCCTTTTGTGGTGTATGGGAAACTTCTGCTTTTATCATGGATGACAAAATCAGACCTCTGTATCTAGAGATCTTAGTATCTGCACAGGTCAAAGAATGGAGGAGCCTGTGATGAAGTCTTTCTTTATGGTTTTAGAAGTTCTGTCCCATCACTGCTGTTTTAATCAGTCTTCTGTAGTTGGTGGTCTTGGTTTTTGCACTGATCCTCGGAATAAGCCTAGGATAGAGTCTTTCATTATGTTTCCAGAAGACCTGTTCAGTTGCAGTTGTCTCAGTCAGAACTCTGGAATTAGAGATCTTGGTTGCTGTACAGATTGTAGGCCAAATCCTAGATTAGGGTTTTTTTATTGCTCCCAGGATATGTTTTGCCCAGTCATGGTTGTCACAGTCAGTATTCTGTAGATAGCGATCTTGGCTTTTGCACAGATCAAAGGATGACAAGTCTTCTGATTTCATTATAGTTAGATGGTGAGGTAAGGTGACCTGCTCTTAGGTCATGATAACAGAAATGGAATTTCTATTTTGGGAAAAGTAGAGAGAAACTACACCTGGCAGTGTTCAGGGATACCCCTAGGTATCCCTGGGGACCATACGTAGTGGAGCTAAGGACCACAGTTGGTGCTGTGGATTGAACCCTGGTCAGCTCTACACAAGGCAAGTACCTAACCCACTGATTATCTCTTTGGCCCCTCCTGTTACATTTTATGCAAGGATACCACTTGTGTAAAAGTTATCCATTAATTCAAAGCTAAATAGTAAAGTCTTTAAATAGCTTACATTTTCACTTCAAAACCATTAGTGTTTTAAAGCATCCATAATTTTATACTGTGAGTTACTTAAAACACAGAAAATAGAAAAGATTTGGATCCAGTCTAATGTTATTAAGAGTTACGTGAGTTAAAATTTAGCTGAATTTACATTGGATTCAAGGGAAAGAACAGGTGCCAATTATAAAGGGACCTGAGGCAGATTTTTGCACTCAATACAATTTGAAAATGTCTAAACAAACATTTGGACATAGTTTTAAACATTTGCTGCATCACATTATTTTATATCCTATAAGAATTATAGGATTAGCCATGGTCAAAACAGGACGCGTCTAACTGCCTGGTTGATTTAGAGGTTGTGGTTTGTTGACGTGATGCCCAATGTATAAATAAAAGCTGAAACAAAGTTATCCCAATATCTACAAATGTCAAGGCTTAGAGTCATATAGAAAACATATTTGTATTCAAAGGTTTTATTCAAATAGTGGATTCCTGCAGCTCTTGGAATTGTCTTTTAATCTTCTATGCTTCAAAAATGAAGTCAATTACTAAGTAATTTTCATTCTATTTTTCACAAAGATGCACCATACATATTCCCCTACATTTTAGACCCCAATGATCAGCAGTGTAACACTTGTTGAGTAGTAATTATATGCCACGATCTCATAGGTGTCTTCATATATTATCTCTAGATTCCACAACTGCTATTATTTTGCATATACAATAAACAAGATGCAGAAAGATTTTAGTTATGAAAATTTTGAATTCATGTAAATTTGTGTGATTCAAGGACCCTCATCATTATTCCACTGCCAAGTTGATTTCTCTCATTGAACTGGAAGTAAACTTTTAATCCTCTGCAACTGGATTGGTTCAATGGCTCCCAATACGGTTGGAATTTTCTGTGTCAGATCACACTTTTAATAAACCCAACACCACGCTTTCAATTCCTTGAGACACCCTTAGAATAACTTATTGTGGTTCTTCAAACACAAGAACCATGCATATCATGCGAATTTATTCAAGAAAATTAGTTTATAAAAAAAAGTCTGTAGTGTAAAACTACACCACGATATCACCTGATACCTATCTATTGAAGTTACTGGAGATAGTCTTTGGGGTTCAAAATATGGATGACATGTTCAAATGTTCCATGTGACACTATAATTTATTGGGGTGGTAGTTGCTGCAAATTTCATGTGTGTACTGAATTAAATCTGTAAGAACAACCTTCCAGTTTTTTTATTATTTTCAATTAATTTTTTATTTAGACACTGTGATTTAGGACTAATCATAGCTGAACTACAGGCAAACAATGCACCATCAGTGTTCACAGATCTCCTTCTACTCCCAGTCTACCTCCTTGACAGGCACATTTTTGAGTTTGGCTGTTGTCATTTTGATATTATGATTTTTGTGCAGTTAACTTATATTGATTTACTAAACCTCTTCACTATTAATGATTCAGTGCTCAAGGCTTCTAAAGCATACCCTATGTATTATTACCTTCCATCCACCACTTCTTCATCCCTTGACTTCTTTACGTACTTATCTATAGTTTATATATGGTAGGGCCAAGGCTTATCTAGGTATCTCCCCCTATTATACCTTGTACTAATTTGTATTGTCATTCTGATATTTTTTCTGCTGATCTCTTAATTTTTTATTTTGCTTTCATTTTTTATATTCTACTTTTGCATATCCTGAAAGATGGTTCTCACCAAAATGTTCAGATAGGCATGTCAAAAGTTGGCTTATCCAGTACCAGCCACCTTGGTATGAGCATATAAAGTCAAGAGAAGCCCTGCAACTTAAGACAAACTTCCATTCTTGCCTTAATTATCAAAAAGAAAATCACCCAGGTTAAGGTTATCTCCAGAAATAACCCATTAGAGAGACTCATCTTTTGAGTTAGAGTATTCTTCTGTCTATAAGCAACCCTCTCTTATTAAAGTGGGTTCCTTGCTCTCATTATCATAGACCCTGTTACCATTCACTTGTTCATGAATTAAAATTGGTCCAATTTACTTTAGAATTTATAGTAATATAATACTTCATAGGCATATAATTATTTTTTTTCTTTTTTGCCTAATTACCTATCACTATTGTTTTGTTGGACCACCTTAGAAAAACCAAAAGGGATAGGAAAATATTTGTTCTCACTTCGCCAGCATCTAATCTAGAAATCATCTTGAAAATGGCATGTTGTAGTCCATTCCTTTCAGCAAGACAAGGATGTTACTGGACCCATTACTGAATCAGCTGACATGTGTTATGTTCTAGTCAAGATCCATGTTCTATAGCCAAAGGCAATGTCTGGCAGTACTTTATCTAAGGCTTTTTCATTAATCTGGGGTTGGGATATGTTCTTTGAGAGCCAGGACCCCTCTTAGATTCTGGCTTCCAGCCTTGAGTAAGCTCTGGTGCCCCTTCTTCCAACTACTCCCAGGCTACGCACAAACTGTCCTTCCCAAGGATCCTGATTATTTCCAGACACTGGTAGACACTTCACTTCAACTCCTCACATGTTTATGTTCCGTGAAGAAATGATCAAGTTGGCTAAGCCTTGATTATACCCCTTTTATGTTCATTCATATATTATATATTTTGATACATGTTGGAAGAGAAAGTTGAAAATACATTCCATCTTGGCCAACCGTTGAAAAATTTTATTTACAGCATTATTATATTTCCATTGTTATTAATTACAATGTCAGCCATGTGTATGAGCATGTTAATAACTTACAGAGCCTTCTTTCATGGTAACTAAAGAGAAAACTGCATTCTTACCTTTAAGAGCTGGTATACAGATGTGGGAACAGATGTGACCCATAGATATCCAGGTGGACAGAATCCTCTGTACACAATTGTGACTTCCCAAACAGAAAGTCCCTTTGTATGGGCAAAATTGTGCAGGGGTACACAGATAAAAAAATCACCCTCATTCTTGCCACAGCAGGGTGAGGAGGGCCTAAGAATGTGTCTCAGATTTTCCAGAACTTTCTAAACTCCAAAGATTCCTTTAGTTCTACAATTTTATAGGCCTGTCAGGCAGGAACAAAATCCAGGTGGTGAACACCGTGTCTCCATTTCTCCCAGACACAGATTGAACGAGCACAGGGAAAGAATGTACCCTTGACGACTTTAACACGGAAAGACTGTCAGAAATAAGAACAATGTGTTAAGATCACAATCGACTTTTATGAATTCTAGAACAGTTGCCAGGTAAAGAGACTTGGTCAAGCTGTGTCCAAATGAGAAGGTTGAAGACATCAAATCAATGAAATGGAACATAGATGATGCTTTCACAAATGTTATGTCTGAGTTTTAATCCTACAGTGCTTTTTTTAAATTAAATCATTTTTATTTTAACCAAAGTGGAACACAAATCTTTCACAATAACATTTTAGGTACATAGTGACATTGAATCAGGGTGTTTCCACCACCAGTGTTGTCCTCCCTCCACCTCTGTTCCTAGCATGCAGCCCATACCCTCCCTTTTTTGACCCCCGGAATGCTAGTATAAGTGGTCCCCTCTGTGTCTAGTTTGTTGTAGATTGGGTTTCCATTTTGTTGTCGTTGACTTTGGATTTGGTGTTTAAGTATGTTCATTTTTTATTTCTACTCAAAGTTCATACACCTGATTGGTCTTGGTACCCTCCATTATTTCCCCCTCAGTGTGTGAGGCAGAACAAGATGGTTCAAGTTATGTGGTTCTGTTTGAGTGGAAGAAAAAAGAAGAAAAATAAAAAAGGGGATGTAAAACTCAAACAAGAAAGAAACAGGAGAAGCCCTTCTGGACTAGAGGCTATAAAAAGCAATTTAAGAAAAGAAAAGAAGTTG
>PVKC010048008.1:0-10986 GCA_004027635.1 Crocidura indochinensis | reverse complement strand
CACCATCTGAGGTAGAAGATGGTCAGACTATACATGTTTCTACCCTCAGACTGGTCTGGATTGTTTCATGTATGACCCTGATTCAGACTAGTTCACCGGGCGTTGGAGATTTTACAATTGGCTCTTGAGAGTGACCTATGACCCAGGGATCCAAAAGACTGCAATGATGGTGAATAACTTGACCCATTGGTGGATTATCACCATGACAAGGCCCCCTCAAGCTGGACTGAATGTGCCATGCCTTTCACTAGAACATTGGTGAACATGGCTCATTTTCTGAATGGCTTCATGTTGCTCTAGTCTGTCTACCTGCATTTCTCACTCTGGACTGTACATGTCAGGTTCCCTAGAGATTCTCCTGCACACATGCCACAAGAGGGGAAGAGTGCCTTCCCAGTGGTAATGAGTTCTCCATCTAAAGGCCTCCCCAGGGCTGATAATTTATCATTGACTACTATCACTAAACTAGAAAGATGGCCAACTCCCAAAAGGGATGAGCCAGTTACCATCTCTGCAGAGGAAGAGTCTGAAAGGAGCTCAAACAGAGATACCTTCACGCCCCAAGCCCTGAATCAGATAGACAAGCCAGTGTTGGCAGTCCAAGTCCTGGCACTGTCAAAAGGTTCAGTATACAGAATGTCATGTATTTATCAGCAGAAATTACACTAAATAATATGTCTTTTTTCACTGGACAGCTGTTAAGAGAAAACAATCACAGGAAGTTTCTGTGTAGTGTTTAGTAATGGAGAGGCTGTGAAGTTTGATGTCTTGAAAGGAGAGATGGGACCAAAAGCTGCTAATGTATCCTGACCTGGTGAAATGCCACTGAAAGTAGCAGTGCTACCAATCAACATAGGCTCTGTCTATTCATCCCCAGGCTTCACTCAGCTGTCTCATTACCTAGGGTGGCAGAGCCTGCTCAGGTGAGACAGAAGCAGACAGTGAAGGGGAAAGAGTTGAAGACTCTGGGCAGTGTCCCAGATGCCAATGTTTGCCATCTTTTTTCTACTAGAGGAGCCTTTTGATGGACCTCTGACCCCTAACCTGCAGCAGCTTATTGAGGAGACCCTGAGCCTAACACAGCCTAACACAGTAGGTGAAGATGGAGAAGATGGAGGGTCCAAGACCAGCTGAGGAGAGGCACCTTCCTGGATTTGATCACAGGCATTTTAAATGGTCCCCCAAGCCTGCCAGGAGTAAGTAACTTCTGAGCACTGCTGGGTGTGGCCCAAAAGCAAACAAACAATAAGATCCTCCAGAAATCTATTTAAATAAAAAGAACAGAGACATCATTAAAACAGCAATTACAAGTACATAAAAAAATACAATAATAGTCCACAGATAAGGTGCTTTCCTGTGTGCTGCTGACTGGATTTGACCCCTGCCACACCCTATAGTCCCCTGAACAATCCCAGGAGTAATCTTTGAGTACAGAGTAAGATGTAAGCCCTGAGCACTGTTGGGTGTAGACTCCAAAATAAATATGTGTATATACTTAAATACATCATAAGGGAAATAGTAGGTTTGGGGCTTCTTGGACCACACACAGTAGTACTTTGGCATATTGTAGTTCTTTGCAATACCAATGTCACCGTAGATGTGGTAGGGAATGAGCCAGAGTCAGCTAAATTACACTTGTACTGTTTCTGCTACTTTTAATGAAATCGAAAGAAAAGTAAGATTTATTTGGAATGATAAAGATCTCAAATGTTAAAGCAATCATGTTACATAACTTCAAGCCATACTAGAAAGTAATGGTAATTAAAAGTGTATAGCAGTGAAATAAAAATACAAAAATGGATCAATGGGCTGTAATTGAGAATTCAAAAATAAACCCACATATTGACCAATATTTAATCTCTGACCACGGAGACATAACTATATAGAGGAGAAAAAAGCTATCTTTAATAAATGGCATTAGGAAAATGGGACAATCATTGCTAAAGATCTGAAACACTGGCTGAGAAAGCAAACACGTTGATGGTGGGTGTGATGATATATGTGTGCAACTATCATGAACAGAATTCTAAATCACGGGCCCGGGAGATAGCATGGAGGTAACGCTTTTGTCTTTCATGCAAAAGGTCATCGGTTCGAATCCCGGTGCCCCATATGGTCCCCCGTGCCTGCCAGGAGCAATTTCTGAGCATGGAGCCAGGAGTAAACCCTGAGCACTGCTGGGTGCGACCCAAAAACCAAAAAAAAAAAAAAGAATTCTAAATCACAATAAAATTATAAATCACATAAATTATAAACTTAGAAATAAAATTACAAACCTCAATAAAATAGGGGGGAATAAAACAACCAACTAATTTCTCCAGGACAGAGTAATAAGGTTTAGAATCAGGTTTAAAGGAAAAGGAAGTTTTTCCTGTGGAATTTCTTTGCAGTGAAAGGATCCTTGTAAAAGAATCTCTTTGAAAGGCTGATTAGCAAGCAAGTATAACTTGGAACTTTTTCAAAGTGCACAACCCTGTGCCTCAAAGTATTTGAAAAAGTTTGATTAGGGTCAAATCACAGAGAAGAATAACATGACAAAACTATCTCTTTGGGGAAGCTCTTCCCAGCTGTTTGTGGGAGTATCATCTGATTCATCTTCTATGGAAAGCAATATGTAACCCAATGGTATAGGTGCTTAACATCTATCCCAAACCACAAAAACATTAATCCAAAAGGCTATATACACACACACCAATCTTAGTACAATAATATCCAAGATATGTAAATAACCCAACTTTGAATGGTTCAAGATATGATATATACATAATGGAATGCTATGTAGCTGGAATGATAAAGTCATGTAATTTGCAGATACGTGTATATTTAATGTTTTTACTTTAAACACTGTGGTATAAAAGTTGCTCAGAATGCAGTTATGACTCTGGAATTCAATGCTCCAATACCAATCCCATTGCCTTTAACATTCCTGATACCACTGTCCCCTTTCCACACACTATAGGCAAGCAAGAAATAATTTGTTTAATATTTTTGTTACATGTAAATGATTATGGAATTAGCTGGGGAATTAGTTAGGGCAGAGAAGGGACCTCTATGCCAATGATAGTGGAAAATGACAAGAATTGGGTGCTGAAAGGAGATCAAGTGATATGCATGATACGCCTTGAGCAACAATATTGCAGACCATAGTGTCAAAGGAGGGGGCAAAGAAAGAAAGGGGGAGAATGGGTCGAAAAGAGAGGAGAAAGGAAAGGAGAAGGGAAGGGTGGGAGGGAACTGTGAGGGAGAGAAAGGGGGAAGAAACTTTAGAAACTATTGGCAGGAAAGAAAATGTACACTAGTGAAGGAATGGGTGTTGTACATTACATGACTGAACTCAATCATGAACAACTTTTAACTGTCTCTTATGGCGAGCAATTAGAAATTTATAAAAAATGTAGCAAAAATTTTACTTAAAAATGATGTGTTGGGGGATGGCTGGAAAAAATGATGTTTTGGGGGTCGGAGAGATAGCATGGAGGTAAGCCATTTGCTTAATGATTCGAACCCCGGCATCCCATATAGTCCCCTGAGCCTGCCAGAAGCGATTTCTGAGTGTGGAGCCAGGAGTGACCCCTGAGCACTGCCGGGTGTGACAAAAAAAGCAATAATAATAATAAGAAGAAATAAGAAAATGCTGTTTTGGCTACAACTCAACAGCAAGAAAAATGAAATAATAAAAGAAAAGAATTTAAAGTGTATAAAATTAAAATATGTGAACAGAAACGAACTTTTTACCATAAAGAAAAGATAGTTACTGAAAGGAAGAAGATACTTTTACCTCCTAACTTTCCTTATGGTTTACTATTCGAGGTATACACGAACTTAAGTAAATCAACAAAATCCAATAAATAAACGGGAGAATACTTGAATAAATACTTCTCTAAAGAGGACATACTGCTACATGAAAATATGCTGCCCAATTAGTAAGCAAATGCAAATCAAATAAACAGTGAGACAGCACCTCAGACTAAGACAATGGCTTCTATCAAAATAACAAGTATTAGCCAGGATGTGGAGAAGACACCCCTCTACACGGTGGCCAACAAAGTAAATTTATAGCCAATTGGGAAAAGGTGGAGTTTCCTTCCAAACCTAAAAATTAAACTACCACATACTCTATCAGTTTCACTCTGGGTATCTACCAAAAGAACATGATAATATGACCATAACATTTTAAATCCAGACCGGAGCTATAGCTCACTGGTTAGGGCATTTGCTTGGCTCGCTGTTAGCAGTATTTTGAAATTTTTCAGAATTCATTAACCAAGACCCAGATTCCCAAATGTGACTCTGTTGACTTCATTTCGTTGAAGTTAACTGTTGTGATGTCGTGATTTGAAATGGAAACTTGCCCTTTAAAAGACGGGTGCTCCAAAACTGTGACTTTACAAGAAGTCCATTTCAAATGGGAATGCAAAGTGGGGAATTCCTACTAACTGTGCGAAGCAGTTTTGCTTTTTCATTTCTTTTTTGGAAAAACGGGCGGGCTCCAGCAGCTGGTCAATAATAGAATTTGGCTGATCTCTTGGGGTGGGGTTGAACTAGGCTCCACCCACGGGCTTTTCCTTGCGGACCCGGAAAGGTTGACGGGACAGGACGCGGTAGTGAGCCTTTAAAACTCCTGGAACCAGTCTTCCTTGAGTAAGCAGCTCCCAAGGGAAAGGTGCGAATCTTCTCGTTTTGCTCAAACAAATCTGAGCTCAACACAGCTTTTGCTAAATAGATGTTCATCGAGGGAAATTGGCTTCTTGCCAGCCATTTCGTTTCAGCTGCCTGTCCTTAGCCCAGCACTTTCTTTGCTCTTTAACTGCTGATCTGTTTTGTTTTGTTTCTGAGTGATGACGTTTCTCATCTTTTCCCTCCGGCTGGCCATCTTCATCCTGATATTTCCCTTGCACCTACTGAATTTTCTGGGCCTGTGGAACTGGGTGAACAAAAAATGGTTCCCCTACTCCATGGTGCAATTAGCTATGGCATATAATGAAAAGATGACAAGCAAGAAGCAAGAACTCTTCAGCAACCTGCAGAAGTTTGCGGGTCCCTCAGGGAAGCTCTCTCTATTGGAGATAGGCTGCGGTTCTGGGGCCAACTTCAACTTCTATCCACCTGGCTGCCGGGTGACTTGTGTTGACCCCAACCCCAACTTTGAGAAGTTCTTGATCGAGAGTATTGCGAAGAATCAACACTTGCAGTTTGAGCGCTTTGTGGTGGCTGCTGGCGAGAACATGCACCAGGTAGAATCTGGCTCCATGGATGTGGTGGTCTGTACCCTGGTTCTGTGCTCTGTGGAGAACCAGGAGCGGATCCTCCAGGAAGTTTGCAGAGTGCTGAGACCGGTGAGTGGGGGATGTAAGTGGATTAGTCTCCAGTTTGCATGCTCCTGGGGCACAAATTTTATGATATAAAAAGAAAAACTACGGAGCCCGGGAGATAGCATGGTGGTAAGGCATTTGCCCTTCATCGGTTCGAATCCCGGTGCCCCATATGGTCCCCCGTGCCTGCCAGGAGCAATTTCTGAGCATGGAGCCAGGAGTAACCCCTGAGCACTGCCGGGTGTGACCCAAAAACCCAACCCCCCCAAAAAAAGAAAAACTACTAGAGAAGACATAATTTTTTTCTTTTTTTCTCCCACTCCGAGAAGACATAATTTTTAATATAATTTTTATTTTGATCATAGTGGCTTACATATTGTTGACAATAATATTATAGGTACATATTTACATAAAATCAGGGAGGTTCCTATCACCGCTTTGTCCTCCCTACACCTCCGTGTTCGTCCTACCTCCAATATCCTCCAACCCCCACCTTGTGGCTGCTAGAATATGTGGTCCCCTCTGTACCTAGCTTACTACTTAGTAGTCTTGGTCTTGGTACCTCCCTTATTTCCCCTTCTGACTGGGAGGCACGACTAGATAGTTCAAGTCGTGTGGTTTTTTTTTTTAAAGAGAAAAGTAGTAAACTGGGGTAAAAGTCTAATATGCTGAAAATGGGCGGAATCCTTCTAGAGGCTCTCATCGTAGGTTTGAGAGACGAAGGAGAAAAAGAAGGTGAAACGCCCCAACAGTACAAAAAGAAGTGTCAAATATCTAGTGAGCACTCCAGCGATAAGGATAGGCACCACAATGCAAGCCATGGTCTTGAGTTAGCAAATATGGCAGAGCACATAGAGAAACAAACGAAAAGAAGAAAAAAAACCATATAACTATATATGGGGGCAACAACTTCAATACCCACTCCAAAACAAAGAAATCGACAAAAGCTAGGTAGTAAATAAAAATAAGAAAAAAATAATAATAAAAATGAAGATAAAAAGAATAATATATAAGAAAGAAAGAAAGAAGAAAGAAAAGAAAGAAAGAAAGAAGAAAGAAAGAAAGAAAGAAAGAAAGAAAGAAAGAAAGAAAGAAAGAAAGAAAGAAAGAAAGAAAGAAAGAAAGAAAGAAAGAAAGAAAGAAAGAAAGATGTTTTGTTCTTTTTGCCCTTTTTTCCCTCCTGCACTGGCACAGTAAATATTGGGGTCATTCGAAAAGGAATTCATTTGGCCTAAGCGTTGTGGGGTTTCTCCACCCTTGGAGTATATTGTCAGGGGATTAACTATAGGCTCCGTTCAGGTTCAATTACTCTCCCGGTGGTGCTTTTGTGGTGTTTAGAAGACTTCTACTCCTTCCTGGGTGATGAAATCAGACCTCTGTATCTAGACATCTCAGTATCTGCACAGGTTCAGGAGTGGGACTTATGATGATGAAGTCTTTCTTTGTGGTTCTAGAAGTTCTGTTCCCTCAGTGTCATATTAATTCATCTTCTGTGGATTGTGGTCTGGCTCTTTGCACTGATCCTAGGATGGAACCTAGGATAGCGTCTTTCACTGTGTGTCCAGAAGCCCCATTCGGTTGGAATTGTCTCTGCCAGACCTTTGGAACTGGGGATCATGGTTGTTGTGAGGTTTATAGTTCAAACCCCAGACTAGGGCTTTTTTATTGATCCCAAGATATATACAGTCCGGTCTTGGTTCTAGCCATCAGTCATCTGTAAATCGCGATCTTGGCTTTTGGACTGACCAGAGGGACAAGTCTTCTGATTTTGTCTTATCATTAGCTGGTGAGGTAGGATAACCTGCTCTTAGGTCAAGTTGATCCCATTTCCCTCGCTGTCAAGATATCATATTAGGGCTGGCACTTGTTGGTGGCCCAGCGGTATTAAGGATGTCCTGGATGGGATTTGTTTCCTGTAGCTGTTGTGAAGAACTGTGTCGATTCTATGTCTGGGATCCTGGGTTCAAGGCTGGACGGATGGTGTCTAATCACCTGAGGTCTAAGTTGGGTTCGCATGACATATTTTCAAGGTGGGAGATATCCCAGTATTGTAAACAAGTATGTGTTCTTATCCCTAGTAGATAAGAGCTCTTTTTTATATGTGAGATTTCCCCTTTTTTAGTGTGCCTTTGCAGGGAGAAATGGTGCTACTTTATATTGTCAGTGCATTTGGGTGTGAACAGAGAAGGGAACAGAAACAGGTCACACATCCAAAAAAGGTAAAAATAGGAATAAAAATATATGTGTTCACATATGTATATGTAGAACAAACATTTAAAAATGAATTAACAAAATAAAGGTACAAAGTGGTGTAAGAGGCTACTTTACTTTTGGGGGAAAGCAGGTAAAGAGGTGGTGAAATACAGGTCTTATACTTGTGTTGAAAGTACAGGTTTCCACATTGTCTTTTGGGATTTTCTTGTGGTGTGTGGGTTCCCTGGCACCTTTTCATCACGTCCCCTGACCTTCTTGAGATTGGCAAAGGAGTTGCGGCAGGGTGGTCTTGGAAGAGTTCTTGTATTGGGGATACTTTTAGAGCTAAGTCCAGTTTCAAGTAACAGTTCACGTTAGGGGGAGTTGGTGGGGAGGGCTGCACAGTATGAGTCCACAAGGGAGTTGGTTGCCTTTTCTTGCAGAGGGCGAGGTGTGGGTTTGACTGGGTTCCCTTTGCTTGGGTGCTGGGTACTGGTTTGTTGGGGTAGGAGGTCAGAGAAGACATAATTTTTTTTAAAAGTAGACTCTACTATAGCTATCAAAGGAAGGATTGAGGCCATAGAGCTAGGGTGCTCTTCTTTGCATGCTTTCGACCTAACTTAGATTCTTGTTGTGTTCTCCCTCCCCACCTCATGATTAAAAATAAATACATAAAAAAGAAAATAAATAAATACTTGTAATTTTTAAACTGCAAAGAAGATTGATGGAAATAAAATTAAAGAGTGAAAAACTGATCCAGAAAATAGTTCTAACAATGCACTGTGTATTTTGCTTGTTGAAGGCTCCAGGTTCTCTCCTTGGCGCTGCCTGGCCCTCACCCAAACAAACCAAGGTGGAAATAGCCCGATAGATACTGTTGTATTTGGCTGTCTAAACAAAAAAGAAATGAAATAGAAAAATTGAAGCTAAATTGGAAAATTACTTCCTATGATTATAACTGAAAGGTTGATTCCCTCATATAAGAAATATTGGGGCCGGGCGGTGGCGCTGGAGCTAAGGTGCCTGTGCTAACCTAGGACGGACCTCGGTTCGATCCCCTGGTTCCCCATATGGTCCCCCGTGCCTGCCAGGAGTGTCTTCTGAGCGAATAGCCAGGAGTAACCCCTGAGCATCACTGGGTGTGGCCCCCAAAACAAACAAACAAACAAAAAGAAATATTACAAATAAGCAAAATCTATAGGAATTTTTAAATCATTAAGGAAATTGAAAGGGAAAAGTCAGAGCCAGAACAGAAAAATAGTCAGTATGGTAAAATCCTGGACAAAGAAAGTTAAGCAAGACACAATATTTGTCATTCCACATTTCCTTTGTTACTTACTGGAAGAACCTGTCCTGTTGTGAAAATGTGCAGACGTTAATATACAGGGGTATTTATAACATTTTTAATGGCACATGTTGAAAATGTTCTAAACATATTTTGAAAAGAGGCTGCTCATTTCAGTAAAGAAATTCTATACAGTTGACCATAAAATTAAGTTGATATTAAAAAAATCTCCAAAAGATAATGCTTTATCAGAAAAAAGCAACCAAAAAGCTAAATGTTAGCAGGGGGACCAGCATCCCATGTGGTGGCTGAGCCTACCTGGAGCGATTTCTGAGTGCAGAGCCAAGAGTAACCCTTGAGCGCCACTGGGTGTGACCCAAAAACCAAAAGAAAAAAAAATGGCTAGAAGGGCAAAATAGTCCTATATATGTATATTAATAGAAATAATAAACTAGGAACTGTTAAGAGTTGTTACCTCCTTAGTGCAGACTAATATTTTGTCTCCCAATCCACCAGCATTATAATATGTCACCATACCCTTTTGCATAGGCATTCTAAATAAGGGGAAATATTATGCACAGAAACAAGTTCTTATCTATTAGGGATAAGAACCCACACTTTTTATAATGCAGGGTCGCTTCCCACCCTGAGCTTGCGTCATGTGGACCCAGCTTAGACTCTAGGCATTTAGACAGAACCGTCCATTCCAGAACCCCAGATACCAGGAGTAGAACACAGGTTCCAGCAACAGCACCGGAACCAAACTCCTCCTGGGGAAACTCTGAATACCAGCCTTGCACCAACTTGTACCAGTTTTAACATGATATTCTGACATGAGGAAATGGCAACAACTTGATCTAAGAGAGGGCTGCTCTATCTCACCACTTAACAGTATGATACAATTGGGAAACATGTCATCCTTTGCCATAAACAAAAACCAAAATTACTATTTACAGAAGACTGACTTCAACAAACATGGTCTGAAAAGAACTTATCGAGGGACCAACGAGGAAATTCCTAGCCTAGGTCTCAGCCTAGAATTTTTACAAAAACCAAGATCCCTAATTCCAGAGATCTGACTTTGACAACTGTGACTGAGCAGAAATTCTGGAATCATGCTGAAAGACTATACCCTAGGCTCTGTCCTAGGATCTGAACAAAAACCAAGATCACTAATTGCAGAAGACTGATCACAACAGTGATGGAAGAGAACCCCTGAACCATAAAGAAAATATCTCCCCTAGCCTTCACCCTATGTCCTATGCAAATTACAAAGAGCTCCGGTTACAGTGGCGGGATGGCATCACCCACATCTTGGTGGAAAGTTTCCCGGCATGATAAAAAGACCTTGAAATATTGTAAATGAGTGAGTATGGAGTCTGTGGGTGTTCTCATGGCAGTGTGCTTCAAGGGTGGAGAAACCCTGTATCTCTCCAGTGGTTGGCAACCTTTCTTTTCAACTGAGCCAAATCTCGCCAAAACCATGATTGAAATTTATTTTGAGTGCCACACAGGGCACGCACTGACAGAGGCTAGGAACAGAGTCCTGACTCCTGGAGCAGCCGCAGGGCACATAGAAGAGCCTCATTAAAAATGTAAAGAGTCTATTTTAACTATATAAAGATTAAAGCATTAAAACATATTGTTATGAGATGTTTCCATTGGAGTCGGTGATTTCCCAAGGTATTCTTTACCTGTATTTCTGTATAAGATTCCTAAGGGGATATTATGGGTCTTTGTGGTAGAAGGCTGATTACATGCCTGTTCTCTCTATTCTGCTGTTTCTGTTGTTGTTGATTTCTTTGTGGTTTAATGTTTAGTCCAGAGTTTGTGTTGTTCTTCTTTCATGTGTTTTGGGCACTACTTCTCGGTATTTATTGACTATTGCAGTGTTTGGAGTTTCTACACTGTTAAACCCTGTTATTTGATTGTTGAGTGTTGGTTGTATATAATGTGTATGTTCTAGGTGCTTCAGAATAGTGCTATCATTCTGTATTTATCTTTTGTCTTCTGACTTACTTCCTGCCCCTTCTATATACTTTCCCCTCTCCCCCCCCTTGGATATCCGACTATTCCTGCACCCCTCAATCCCATGCAGATTCCCCACCTTATTAAAACTCTTCACCCTCAGTTCTTAATCCATTAGGCATCAAGACTGACTTTCTACCCCAACGAACCAGTACCCAGAACCCAAGT
>PVKC010048007.1:0-10975 GCA_004027635.1 Crocidura indochinensis | reverse complement strand
CTTTGGCTTGCTCTTTGACAGCTTCTGGGCCTTTGGCTGGCCTAGAAGCTTGGTTGCCAGGAAGGAATTCCACTTTGTTATCAAGCATCTGTGATCTGAAGGCAGAACAGTAGGGTCAGGGATGCCTGCATTTCTGTGGGGAAGACAGTCAGACATGGGTTTAAGGGAAGATGTCTGAGAAAAAAGATTTTTGAGGAGTATTGTGTTTTCCAGGAGTCTGTGGACAGGAATTCTCAAACCTACCTTATTCAGCTGGTTTTGTTAGGAGTGGACAGGGTTCCTATACTATCAGAGGAGTCTGGTGGAGATGGAGAGAGAATACATCCTCCTTTCAGTTGTAGAGAACATAAATGATGAGGGAGAGCAAAGTCAGGGCCATTCTGCCTTCTGAGTCATGCAGAAGGTCAAGGAAAGGAGAGCCTAGAGTGTGGGGTTTATGGAAGGCAATGTGTGGGGACACATGGACCTAGGGAATAGACTGACACATAGCTCCAACTGATTGTGAGGAAATACCCTATAAAAACTGCTGCTACAGGGATGTGTTAATCATACAACTAATATTGTATTACTTCGCTTTTGTGTGGGGATGTGGTCACAGACCAAAGAGATATTTCCTTGTCTTCCTAGAGCTAGGTGTCAGACATTTCCGGGTCAGTCAGATCACCCATGGAATTCTATATACATGAACTGTGAAGGAAAAGTGATGTGAGAGAGTATTAGAAGAGTCCCCCACATGACCTATGAGAATGAGGGAAAACCTCACCTCAAGAGCAAATGTGAGCCCGGGAGATAGCATGGAGGTAAGGCGTTTGCCTTTCATGCAAAAGGTCATCGGTTCGAATTCCGGTGCCCCATATGGTCCCCCGTGCCTGCCAGGAGCAATTTCTGAGCATGGAGCCAGGAGTAACCCCTGAGCGCTGCTGGGTGTGACCCAAAAACCAAAAAAAAAAAAAAAAAGAGCAAATGTGAGATGAAACTATTAGTGTAGTAAGTGTGGGAGGGAAGGAAGGAGAGAACCAGTGTGTCTAAATGTCTGGTAGTGGCAAAGGAAAGCAGGCCAAGGTGCCCCACCATGATAAGCAGGAGCCATAAGAGCTGAGGTCAGGAAGCACCCCAGTCCAATTCTGCTAGGTGTAGGAGACTGTGTGAAGGATTTCAGGGGTGATGGGATACCTTTCAAGGGCAGTAAGTAGGGGCTACTGGAAGGGAGGGAAGGGGAGGTTTGAGATTTGTGCCTTTATGGTATACATACAACTGTCCCTCCTCTTGCTTTATTATTAATTCATCCCTTCTTTGTATAGTAGGCCTCTGCTGCAAATGATATTATTGATTTTGGGATTTGTTATTGTTTGTTTAGTTTTGGGTCACACCTGGCATGCTCAGGGTCATACTCCTGGCTCTGTACTCATGAATTACTTCTGGCAGGCTTGGGGGACCCTATGGAATCCAGGGATTGAACCCAGGTTAACCATATGCAAGGCAAGTTCCCTATCCACTGTACTACTTCTTTGACCCCAATATTATTGACTTTTATCTAGGAATATTAGATCCTGTTTTGAGATCCCTACCAGGACATGCCCCTCTGGGTTTTAGACAAGATTCAGGTTGAAGTTGGGAGTGTGAGAGCCTAGGGGAGGTGAAGGGAGGGCCAAATCATTTATCAGCTGCTCTTCTCTAACAGCTAGTGTCAAGACATGAGGTCCTGATGTCTGGAGGCCAACTTTATAGCTGGGAGCAGTGTGTGGATTCATGAACAAGCTCAGGTTTCTCTTTTTTGGTCACATTGGAGTGTGTGTTGTTAAAGTATCCTGGAAGGGTCTGCTCCCTGTTGTTCTGGAAGATGGCCATAAGTTCTCATTTATTTGCTTCATGCAAAGGACCTGCAGATATATTTGAAAGAGATATTGGATTTACATCTCTAAACTTCTGTTAGTCTGATAGGATAATTCAAACAATCTAGCACCTACCTATGATGACCAGATGTGTGTTTACACTCTTGCCATGCCTTACCATGTGGGGCTGAGGGGTGCTCATCTATCCCATTGACCCATAATTATGAAAAGCTGTAGAGGTTCCAGCGCTCTGCTAAATCATGGGATAATAAAAGTGAATTCAACTATCAAGATCCAAATTCTGGCTGATGAAACAGAAGCTCATGCAATTGTGTGACCCAATTCTTGTTTTCCACTTGTACTCTGCAGTTGCTGTCAGTGGTTCATTGATTGAGGGTTTTATGGTCAAATGAGTTTTGGAGATGCTTCATTGCCTATACCACATGAAGTCATTATCTATTGTCATGAATGAAGAATGACAAAATGTAATAACTTAAAATAGTATTTTATTATGGGCTCAACTGGGTAGTCTCAGCTAGGGTTTCTCAGGCTGTTACTTCTTTCCGTCTCATTAGTGCAATAAGATGATAAAGGGTACAAGAATAGGTTCATTTGAAGATTACTTCATTCCTGTTATTCTAGGCCTAAGTTGGCTGGGCACTCCACATGGGCTTTCTCACAGCATGACAGTCTCTGAGTTATTGGGTTTCTGAACTTGGAGGCTGGTTCCCCAGAATAAGTGGCCTGAGGCTTTCAAGAAAACTTCATGTGGCATTCTTTAGATGCCACAAAAAAAAAAATCACTACCCTGCCTTTTAGTGCTCAGGCAAACTCTCGAGGCCTGTCCAAAGGGAGAAGGAATTAGGTTCCATAGCTCATTTGGAAATATTAGAAAAATAACTTATAGCTCTCTTTAATTTACTTTATCTTTTGGAGGTTCCATCTGATATGCTTGAGGCATATCAGAGGTGCCTGAGAAGCCCTGAAGTAATATGATCTATTTGATTTAGTATTTCCCCAGCTGATAGTCAATGTTGATTTTTAAATCTCTCATAGAAATTTACTTAAGTTGTTCTCTGCCTGAGATCAGTGAGCAGAAATTGATAGCCCATAGATTCAGGACTCAATATTATTTTATAATAAATTAAAATCTCTAACAATGGAATTTTGAGAATGCTACTGAGTCCCTAATCTTTGGAGGTATTGCATAAAGGTTAAAGAGTTTTATCTCTATGGATGTTGAGGTTGAATTTTCCAGTGTACAAAGTCTTTTGAACCTCTGACTTAGTTTTGAATTCAGCCTCTATCACTTAAAGCAATGTAAAATAATGGTCAAATTACATCTCTGTAGTCTTCAGTTTCCTATCTACAGAAATTTTAATTTGATTGAAATTGAACAGCACTATATTAAACTGTCTGGGCATCTGGTTGACCAAGTATTGCTGGGAATGAATCCTGAATACTGCTTGGGGGGCTCCCCACTGAAACTATGTGGGAGACATATGGTGAATGCTTTCCTTGGTGAGATTGTGTGGCTGCTCAAATCTCTTCCATTCCTAGGGCTTAATATCTTTGGGATTTATTCTGGACTTGCTTTCTAAGAGCAAATCAGTATCGGAAGTCATGGACTCACCCTTATTTGCAAAAGTAAATTGTATATCTTTTCATTTTCTTCCAACCTAGTTTCTTATAAGCGACCGTGACCCTCAATGTAACCTCCACTGCTCCAGGACTCAACCCAAACCCGTCTGTGCCTCTGATGGCCGGTCCTATGAATCTATGTGTGAGTACCAGCGAGCCAAGTGCCGTGAGCCGACCCTGGGTGTGGTTCACCGAGGTCGCTGCAAAGGTGAGTGAGTATATGCACTTACACTCAGCCAAAAAGGGGAAACTCCGGGGTTCCCATGGCCCCTGTTTAAGGGACAGCTCAAGATGAGTCTGTTCTTTTGGTTTGCAGTAGAACACTATTGCTACAGCTCTTCCATGGGGGAAGTACAGAATGGAAGACTTCCCCCCTTTGAGTAAAGGAACAGTTTTTTATAAAGTACAAGACTGTCAAATCAGGACTTAATGAGAGGTGCTGCTATCTGGCTGGTGACTTTTAATTTTTATGATTTTCTTTTTTTGGTAAATGGAAATGCTTAAAATGGCAAAGCATTATTGCTGGCACCTGACGAGGGATTTCAAATTGCTGGCCAATAGATGTATTTTGTTTGGTCTACTTCGATGTTTTAAAATATTTAAAACATTTGAGATGACATTTAAAGCTTGGGAGATTCAACATGAAAATCTGGTTTTTCTCATTTAGAAATTTTATTCTTAAAGCACTGTGATCTGCAAAGTTGTTCACAGTTGAATTTTAACCATGAAATATCCCAGCAATAGTCCCAACACCAGTGTCAATTTCCTCTATTTATGTTTCTAGGTTCCATCCCATAGCTGCCACCCCCCCAGCCTGCCATCTTGACAGGCACCTTTTTTAATTTGGTGGCAAAAATTAATCTCATAATTTCAGTATTGTTGACTTTGTAGTTTGAATATTTAGCTCTATCATTCTTCAACACCACTGATGTACATGAATCCCCTTGACTCCTGCCCCTAATTATTTCTCATATCTTTTTCCCCCCTACTATATATTTTTTCTTTTCCCTATACTCTGGGGCCAAGGATGATATAGGCATCCTACCTTTAAATCATTGCATTTCCTCATCCAGATATTCTAAATACCACATAATTGTACTATATCATCCTGTGTTAATCCTTCTTCTGATTTACTTCATTTAATATGATATTTTTCAGTTCCATCCATCCTGTAGAAAATTACATGGTTTTATCATTCCTTACAGCTGTGTAGTATTCTGTTGTGTATAGATACCACATTTTCATAATTCACTCATGAGTTGTTGGACATCTAAGTCTTTTTGTTCTCCATCTTTTCTTTTTTTTAAAAAAAAGGAAGAAGAATGTACCAGAGCAATAGTGCAGCCATAGGGCATTTGCCTTGCACGTGGTGGCTGATCCAGGACAGACCTCAGTTTGATCTCTGGTGTCCCATAGTCCCTGAGCCACAATTTCTGAGCGCATACCCAGGACTAACCCCTGAGCCCTGTGTGTGCCCCCCCCCAAAACAAAACAAAAACAAACACACAAAAAAGAATATCCAATAATATTAGAATGGTTTTCCCACAAGAAAATACATGGCAAGAGTTGAGTAAGCTGCCTATCTATGTTGAAGCAAGACTTCCCTGTGGAGTGTCCAGGTTGAATGTTATTCTCCACTGATTTGTGTGTGTGTGTGTGGGGGGGGGAAGGGCAGGACATACCTGGCAGTACTCAGGGATCACTCTTGGCTCTGTGCTCAGAAAATACTTTTGGCAGACTCAGGGGACCATATTGGGATCCAATCGGAGATCCAATCAGGGTCAGACATATGCAAGGCAAATGCTCTACCTGCTGTGTTATCACTCCAGCCCTGCACATTTCTTAATTTCTAGCACTGTCCAAGCCATGCCTATGTTTCAGATTTGGGATTACTACACTGCTTAGAATTCTTATAGAAATTGTGTGTGTGTTGGGGGGGGGGTAAATAGTCTGCTTTAGAGATTTTGCCATTTCAAAGAGAGTGCTTGCAATTGTCCAACTCTACACCATCTTTGAGACCCACCCCCCTTAGATTGAAATATTTTTCACCAATCCAATGAAAAAAATAATACAAGTGGAACTTCCACCAACTCCCTCCTTGCTTCTTGGAGGTACTTGAGTATTAAAAAGAAAAAGAAAACCTCTGATATTATTCTAAACATGCTTTTCTCCCCTGTCTTTATGGCCCCTCTTTTCACACACTCATGTACACACTTACCTGAGAAAAACACTAAGAAGATGGTTGCTGAGTGGTGCTCACTTGTCATTGTTGGGGGTTGAGGAAAGTAAGTTGACAGTGTGTGGGTTACCCATATATTTCTCTCCACCTTCCTAGAACCTGCGACCATCTTGTCCCCTGGCTCCAGTGTAGAGTCGACTGAAAAACGTTCATTCCTCTCCTCTTTTAGACGCTGGTCAGAGCAAGTGTCGGCTGGAGCGGGCTCAGGCCCTAGAGCAAGCCAAGAAGCCCCAGGAGGCGGTGTTTGTGCCCGAGTGTGGCGAGGATGGCTCCTTTACCCAGGTGAGGACTTGGCCAAGTCTCTCGGGCCCTTTTCCTGGATGGAGGCCGAGGGGAGGTGCCCCAGAGGGCGTGGGAGGTTGCCTAGAGCCTTTGCTTTCTGGGAAACAGACTAGGGCCCTTTGACACTCCTCCATGTTACCTTCTGGTGCCTGTATTTTCTCCCTCCTGGGCCCTTTGTACCACTATTGCCAGCTGGCACTGGGTCTTCAAAAGGCGCATGGAAGCCTGAGCCAGGAAACTAGGATTGCTTGGTCCCCATCCTCCCTGCTGGCCCTCTCCATTTTTCTTTTCTGTCAAATGTAGCCTGATTATAGTTTCATATCCTTGCCAGTTTCCATGGGCAACCCTAAATTCCCTTCACTCTTTATTGCTCTTTATAGGTCTCTTCTTCTTGTTCTCTGCCCTCCAGCAAAGCATATGTGTGTGTGTGTGTGTGTGTGTGTGTGTGTGTGTGTGTGTGTGTGTGTGTGTGTGTGCATACTCTGTTTTTTTAAAACTTATTTTTAAGTAGTTATACCTTTTATTCTGTATGGTCTTCTGGTTAGTGCTTTCTCTGAAAGTGACATTGTGTTGATGCGAACACAGAGTATTTCTAAAACATGGTAACATGGAACACTAAGGTAGCCCTCCTTTATGAAACTTTTGTTTTGTGTTTGGGCCATACTCAATGGCACTCCTGGCTCTGTACTCAGAAATTATTTCTGGAAGAGTTAGGGAACAAACATGGGATGCCAAGGATCTAATCTGAGTCAACCACATACAAGGCGAATGTCCTACCCACTGTGCTATCTCCCTGGCCTCTCCTTTCTGAAACTTTTTGATTGAACGTGGGATGAGAGGCAACTAGGTGAGGTGCTATTTGGATAAAGGTGGGTAGACATCGGTCTGGATAAGGGTGAGTTTGCCTTGTGGTCCCTATCCTATGACTTACTCTGTGGACTAGAGTAACCTTTGGGGAGTTCCACTATTTAAGAACTAGAGGCAGGAACTTCAGAGGTCTAAAACATTTCCTGTAGATCTGAATTGAAGAATATGCTCTCTCCTGTGTCTAGAAGTTTCAGATCTTATTTTTGGGTTTGTTTTGTTTGGGGGCCACATTGGCAATGCTCAGAGGTTACTCCTAGCTCTGCACTCAGGAATCACTCCTGGTGATGTTTATGGGACCATATAAGACGACAGGGATCAAACTTTGGTAGAATTCTATCTACTCTGGCTTACCAAGTCTTATTTTGGGGCTGAGCTTAGGGGATTGCTGATTTGATTGGGGTGATTTCATCGGGGCTACACCTTGTGGTACTCAGGGACTACTCCTGCCTCTGAGCTCAAGCTCTGATGATTCTTAAATGACCATATGTGGTACTGGTGATCAAACCACAGTTGGACACATGCAAGGCTAGTGCCTTAACTATACACTATCTGGTATCACAGCTGCTAACTTCAGACTATTGGAATAAAAACATGGAATAGAGATCATGTTTTGGAAATTTAGATCATATTTTAGGCATCATAGCTTTAGAAATTCCTCACTGTTTTGAGTATCCAGCCAGGAATCAAAGACTGTGATTACACTAGTCCTGGCCACCAATCTGTTAGAGATATTTTGCTCTTTTTGTCACTTCGTCCCTTCACAGTACATGAACAAGGAATGCTTGTCCCCATTTATACAGAGCGCAACCACAGATAAATTAAAGTGTGGCATAAATGGGGCTTGAACTAAGAGCCTTCTGGCTCCAGAGCCCTTCAATGTTCTCCATTCTGCTGTTCTAATAACTCAAAAGGAATTATTGTAGACTAGCAATTCCAGTCTACTACCAGACTGGAAGAAGTAGTCTGGTGCTTTGGTTAGTGGCCCAAGAACACCAGTCTTGGTACTAGGCTGTTTGAATGAGAGTTCCAGCCCCCAAGCTTCAGATTTCTTTGGGTCACAGTCTCCTCATGTGAAAAAAGAAGGTCATTGTCTATTGTTATATAGTCTAATTAACTATAATTATACTTTACATGTGATTGCATGTTGCTATTATTACTACTACTATTAATGATCACTATTGTGACTTACCTCTTAATACTATAGTAAGGATTAAATGAGTTACCAAATGTAAAACACTTGTAAAATATAAGTGTAATGTAAATACATTTCCATTATTATCACTAATAATAACAATATTATTATTACCATAACTTCTTTCTGGTTTTACAACTGAGGACTTACCAAAATTTTACAGATGATGTCAGAGAAAGAAAAGAAAATCTTTTATTGAACCTCAAGTGTGAAAATAAATGAGCTCCTGAATCAATTTTTATCATTTATTCTAATAAAAAGAATGCAGATGATATTGCATCTCTATTTGAAACTACTGCTTAGAATTCATGTGTAGGTAGGAGATTAAGACTGTTCTAGATGAGTTTGGGGTTGAGGTGGGGGGAGGTAGGTAGTAGAGAGAAAGCCAAATTCTAAAAAACCATTTATTTTTCAGATTAAAAAAAAATAATATCTTTATTTAAGCACCATGATTAAAAACATAATTATAGTTGGGTTTCAGTCATCAAAAGAACACCCCCCTTCACCAGTGCAACATTCCCATCACCAATGTCCCCCATAAAACATTATTTTTAATATTAATCTTTAGTTTCATATTTTTATAGTAAGAAAGGTGCAGATCATGATCTTGACTGTGAAACTGTTATTAATATACCTTTAAAAGATTTTTTAAGTTATACAACGATCCTCCCAATTTTTATTCAGCACCATGATTTGTAATCTTATTAATAATAGAATTCCAGGCATACACTCTTCCAACTCCATCTCACCACCAGTGTCAGTATCTCTTCACCAAAGCCCCTTTACACTCTCTTCTCTCTTTCGTTATGTTGTTTAAAACATTTAAAGAATATTATTGTAGTTTAGGTCCTTTCCTTCAATGTTGTTACCTTTTGTGGTTTTGATGAACACAGTGACCTCCCCTCTCTCCAACAAAAAAGTGGTTTACAGCAGTTTCTATATTACTGCTTCATCCTTGTAATGTAATGCTACTTCAACACCCCCTAGGCCCAGAGGTTCAGTCATTCTCTGCCCTGTCCCAAAGTCTCTTCCCCCATTCCCTCAGAAGCCGAGTTTGTTTTTTTTTTAATTCCCCCCTCCCCTGGCTCCCCTAATACCGAATGTGTTACTTATGAAAATAGTTGACCCTGCCCTTCTGCTTCTGAAGTCCTTGCTGTCACTTGATGGACAGCCTCTGGCCAGCTTTTGTTTTGGCGAGGCCAGACTGGTCCAGGTGGTATTTGCCAGGTGGTGTTCCCAGATTAGCCCGGGCCAAATTGCTAAATGAGAGGGCCCCCGAAGTTCAGCAAAAGTTGGATGGCAATCAAGGGCCCCCTCCTTGGTTTGATGCACTAAGCACTGCCATGTGTGTGTAGGCTGCAGGCTGGCTCAACGCCGTGGGCAGCCAGGCAGCCAGACGGCAGCCTGTCCCTGCTACAGTGATTGAAATGGATGTGCTTTTCCCCTTGATCAAAGACACTGCAATAACTTCACAAAGTGAGTCTGTCTCTTTGAGTGTGCTGTAGTCACACTGACAAGCTGCCAAAAGGCCATGAGACAAATGCTTTTCTCCCTTCTCCTACCTTCATTAATTGGCCTTTTTTTCCCCCTTTCTAGACCGAGACCCAGGCATAAGCTATCTTGCTTAAATTCTTTAGAATACTGATATACACACATCCTGGTATTATTAACATATTTCCCCCTGTGAATTATGACACTTAACAATCTCTTGAAGTTTATGGAGGGAGTGGATTTGGTGTGGGACCCAGCTTGGGACCACATGACAGGATTGGCTTTAATAGAGTTCATGTGCGGTGCAATGGTCTCTCTTATCTTCTTTGTTTTCTCTTGTCATCTTTCCTCCCACCTTGGCTCCCACCCAACCCAAGAGAGAAGAGCGGTTCATGTTTGATCCTACTAGATTTTTTTGGAGGAGAGTGGCAATACCTGCTGGTGCTCAGAGTTTATTCTTGGCTCTGTGCTCAGGGATCACTCCTGGAGGACCCAGGGGACCATATGGGGCTCATTGGTCCCCTTTATGGATTAAATATGAGTTGGCTGCAGGCAAGACAAATGCTCTATCTGCTGTCCTATCGCTCTGACCTAGATTTTCTTTTTTAAAAAAAAAACCTTGATGCCTAGTTTATATTTCAGATTCTTTTTTTCTTTTTTTTTCTTTTTTTTTTTGTTTTTTTTGTTTTTTGGGCCACACCCGGCATTGCTCAGGGGTTACTACTCCTGGCTGTCTGCTCAGAAATAGCTCCTGGCAGGCATGGGGGACCATATGGGACACCGGGATTCGAACCAACCACCTTTGGTCCTGGATCGGCTGCTTGCAAGGCAAACACCGCTGCGCTATCTCTCCGGGTCCTATATTTCAGATTCTTAAATCAAGTTCTTGGAATGTGATTCCAGACACTGGATTTTTTCAAGCTCCCAGGGTAAGGTTGGAGTTTGGTATCAGTTGCAGTGTGATAAGGATTTCATCTCGCTTGACAATCGCATCCTTGGAATGTGGGCCTCATTCTTGGGAATATGTTAGCTTTGTCTCTTATTGGGGTCTTGCCTGTTCTCTTTTTGGGGTCTCAGGAGTTTAATTCCTGGCATCTGTTCTACCATTTCTGCTGCCAAGCAGTCGTCTGGTGCCCAATCTGGGATCTTAGCTATTGTGGAAGGTATTGGATCACTTCCACTAGGAGATATTGCTAGAGCTTGTCAAATGTGGACACCTCTTAATGATGACAGTAACACTCTATTGAGTGTTATTTGGTGCTAGGCACTGAGTTTTACACCCATGAATCCTCTCTGGAACTTTTTGAAGCAGTTGCTAATTATAACAGAAAGCTGATTTTTGCAGGCATGAACAACTGGTTCATGGTCAATAAACTAGAAAGAATTTGTTGTATAGTGTTTTTACATTACCAAAGAGACTATAATTCATAT
>PVKC010048006.1:0-10968 GCA_004027635.1 Crocidura indochinensis | reverse complement strand
TTCTATTCCTCTGGGCTCCCGAACTCCTTCTTTTGAATTAAATATACACTGGTGTCTAGAATCTGGCTTTGTCTGATTGATCCTTTGCCATGGCACAGGTCTCAGTGCTCTTGGGTGAATCCAGTGTTGGGTAATGGTGGGAGCAGATATGAGTGTTGGAAACCCACATAGATATTTTTAGATGTGGCTATGGGGGCCGCAGTTGTTGCTGAAGTAGACCATGCTGCACTTTGACTCTTCTTTAGCTGTGGGACCTCAGAACAATTTCTGATGATCCGTTTTCTGGCTGTGTCAAGGAGAACCAAGGTGTCAACCTTATCATTGATTCCATAACGGCCTCTATGGCTGTGACACAGTGAGGTTGTGGAGTGCATGTTTCATGTGCAAAAGTCAGGGCTTGGGAATGGTTCAGGCTGGACCCCCAATTCCTTCACCCACAGTGTCTCCCTGGAGTTCTGCCTCCAGTCCTGAATGACCTCTGGGTAACTGCGTGGCCACTCACAATCTTCACCCCAACGCATCTCAGAAGCCATAGACAATGCCTCATGGGCCCTCAGCTCCATGTCTGTTCCAGCAGCAGTGGTGACAGTGACAAGACATAGTAAGCCTCACTCCCCACTGGGACAGACCTCTTCAGATGTGTGGGACATGACCAGGGTCTAGGGTCCTTTAGATGGAGGTGACCAAACCTACTCAGAATGGCAGCGTGTGTGTATGTGCACACGAGTAATCAGGCACCATGTCCAGCCCACAGAGGACCTAGGGCAGACTCAGACCTGCCCTCACACCCTCATGCCTATCAGGGAGCTCAGGGTGGGGGAAGGTTGCCTAGGACCCCAGATGGGGAGTCTTTTGATCAGCCAAGCTTTCTGCATTTGCTCAGCAACTCTTGTGGGACTGACCTGTTAGTTCCTTGGAGCCTGAGAGATTTCCAGAGAGACCTCACCACCACCGTGACTATAGCTCACTGTGGGCGACTCAGTCCATGAAGGACGGTCTTTTGGGCATTCACAGTTGGAGGAATAGAGGCAAAGCTTCAAGATAGGTTGGCTGAGGAGAGAGAGAAAGGGAGAAGAGGGAGAGAAGAGAGGGAGGGCCAGGGTGGGAAGTACTGCTGGATGTAGAGGTGATGTTTAGATGGGCCTGGATCAGCCCATCTAGGAGAAAGGGAGCCACTGTGGGTGTTGGAGGCAGAGATAATGACAGGCAGACCTGGGCAGATGGGGCAGCCAGTGTGTGTGTAAAGCAAGGGAGAGACTGGAAGGGTGGGCATGGGGTGCTTGTGGAGGCTGCACTGCAGAGCTGGACTGCTGTGCTCTTGTATGGATATTCCTGTTCCATTCCAAGGAGAAGGGCTAGAGATGGCAGGGGACAGCACAGAGGGAGTGTATGGACTCAAAACACAGCACCTCAGCCCTGCTAATGGCAACAGCATGAGGGTGCCTACACCCCACCCCCACCCTGCCTGCCCATGTCCTCCCAAGCAGGTGGGCACAGGCATGAATGCAGGGCTGAGTTGAGCTGCCCTGACTCACCCCTGGGAAGCAAATGGAAAACTAAGCTTGGGTAAGCTGTTCAAGCTTTCCCAGGGTTAGTAGCCCGCCAGCCTCCGTGAATTAGGTCTGCCCTGCCACTATGGGGGCAGAGTAAAGGGTTGAAATGCTCAGTATTCCTCGTTGCTTTGGCATTTCTGATTTTAATTTCAATGGCCAACTTTCTCACTTGATTATTACAAAACTCTGAATGCTTGGAGACGAATCCTTGCCAAAACAAGACTGGAATTCCCGAGACCGCTCTGTGTGGCACCCAGATCTCAGCTTTCATTTCTTCCAAGCCGCCAGGTTTGGTCCAGTTGAAAGATGAGAGATGCTGCTGTGATCATTCTATTTCCTGGCCTTTCAGGAGTGTCAACTTCGTTGATGTCCCAAAGTTGCCAGAAGGTACAGGGCATGGAGGACCCAATTGGCTTAAAGCTATGGAATGACAAAGGACGCCCTATCATCCATCCATCTCCAAGTCTGTTCTAGTCTCACTTCCTGTTTACCTTCATCTGTCAGAGAAGTGTCACTGTTCTGAAATAGTTGTGTGTCCATCCTGTTATTTGCCTGTACACAGTGGCACATTATCAGGCTCGGGGCTTATTGTAAAGGTCATAAAAATGGAGAATAGAAAGTTCATTTCTGAGTTGTTTCTTACACAGAGTAATTATAAGAATTGACCGTAGGCCAGAGCATTCTGTATACCCCCTGAAACACCGTGCCTGGGGCCGGTGAGGTGGCGCTAGAGGTAAGGTGTCTGCCTTGCAAGCGCTAGCCAAGGAAGGACGGAGGTTCGATCCCCCGGCGTCCCCTATGGTCCCCCTAAGCCAGGGGCAATTTCTGAGTGCTTAGCCAAGAATAACCCCTGAGCATCAAACGGATGTGGCCCCCCAAAAAACAAAAAACAAAAACAAAAACAACAACAAAAAAAAAATAGAAGCACCGTGCCTCAGTTTAACAAACACTACCGGTGCCCTCTTCGTTACCTTCCTCTGCTCACAGTTAGCCCAGCACTGCCCATTGAACTGTCTCCACTGTCCACTGAAATTCAAAATGGATTGAATTTCATTTAGATGTAAATAGTCACACATGGCTCACAAGCCATATTATTGGATGCATCAGCTTGAGCAGATTTGTCTTTTCAATAGAAAATTGCTTGTTACCACATTTCTCTGCATCATTGTCATAGATTTTTAGATTAGATTGTGCAAGGACCCAATGATAGTATAGTGGGTGGGGCTTTTACCTTGCACGTGGCTGGTGCAGCTTAATCCCTGGCATCCTAAATATTTCCTCCAAACACTATCAGGAGTGATTCCTGAGTGCATAGCCATGGAGTAACAACCTGAATATCTCCAGGTGTAGCCCTAAAAGAATAATAATAATAATAGGATGCAACTACTATGTGAAGTCTTTCAAAATATTTTCAGGGTACTTTTGGGGTATGATGGTTATATAGCAAAACAGGTATCTTCTAAACTTGTCTCTCCACTGGCATGTTGCCAAGGGGTGGGGCTTAATGTTTAGTTGCCGTGGTCGGTGAGGAAGTGGCCTGGGTGGTTTCTGAGCTGAGCACGGTGTTTGCTATCAGCATTAGTGGCCATGGAACTGTCCTACATCATTGGTGAGATAGTACTTCTTGCCTGCTGTGCCAGTGAGCTGTGTTCCTGCATTGGGTCGCTGTTAGGCTTTCACTCATGGAAGAGCGGGACTGTGGCAGGTAGGAGTAAAGACGTCAGCAATGGAGTTTTTTGATATGGCAGCCAGGGTGATCCCCAAGTCCCTGGCAGGGCTGCTGACAATGAGGGCTTTGCAGCCTGCCTGTCATGCTAATTGTATGTTATTAGAGGCCATTAATCTGAGGATTATTAACACGGTGGATTTTTAAGCAGTTGCCTTGTTGTGGGAAGCTGGAGTTGAAGATGAGCACTATTCGCCAGGAGGTGCATGCTACGAAAGCCCTTCCAGGATGCGGCAGGTCTTGTGTTCTGATGGACCCCCTTTAGGAAAGGTGAAGGGTGAAGGGAGGGTGGGGGCAGAGAATGTCTCAAGCTTTTGAAGTTTGTGGACAAAGAAGTTTTAAATTGGGGACACTCAGAACTTGTGGTCCCCTCCCATGGTGCTCTCATGATTCCACAACTGCTGTTTCCATGCTTTTTCACCTTCTTTTTCCTTCAGTGGCAGGAGTAGGTACCTCCTTTCCTTGTGGGCAACTGAATTCATAGTTGTGAATGGTTCAAGCCGTGAGGCTTGCGTGTCTGTCCAACCCCTTGGAGTGGGCTCCTGAAAGCAGATCAGATTGGAAAGCTGATGAGAGCTTCAATTCACTCCAGATCCCATCTGTCTAGTAGCCCATGGCAGTCTGAAGTGCTGGCTGGCCTGACTGAAGAGGTGCTGGCCATTGCTGGGTGCTGTGTAACGTGAACTGTGACCTTCCAGTTAGGCCTGGTTTTCACTTCCATGAAAGTCCACTTGGCAGATAGGAGCCAGGAGTGGAGCCACAAAGCAGCAGGATGTGTCTATGTGCTGGAGGGTGTCCGTGGGACTGAAAGGGAAACCCTTGTGGCTAGAAGAAGGAAGGTGCTCCCATCCCTGGCCAAATGAGTTTAAGATCCTTCTGCACCACAGCATGGAGTTGAAAGAGGGCAGAAGGCATTTTGTGATGGGGTTAAGATCAAGTGTCTGGAGTGTGCAGGTGCCACAGGACTCTTCAGTTTCTGGGAGCAGCCAGAGGTAGAAGGACCCCACAGAGGGCTGTGCATGGTGTGTTGGTACAGGCATCAACAGCGGTGTCACTCTGGTCATCTTGCCGTGGCTCTTGCTAACTGCCCCAAGGGAGATACTCTCTCCCCAATACTCAGGAGAGTGAAGCACAGGAAGGGTGCTCTGCCCAGGTCGTGCTATGATTGTGAGAGGAGTTGGGAGTAGGGTCCAGCTGCTTTCTTGCTCTGCTCCCCAAAGCTTGCCTTTATGGAACGGGGTGAATGAGGGCTTGGAAGTGGAGATGTCCTGTCTAGTGTGATGGGAAATCTCGCGAGACGTTTTCTAGGCGTCCTCCTGCAGCTTAACTGACCCCTAGCTAAGATCCATCTGACGTGGCTCTGGGGAGCAGTTGGTCAATGGAGCCATCTGGAATCTTCTCGTTAGATTCCAAGGAGGAGAGAAGGAACAAAGTACTCAGAACTTAGGTGAGTCTCGTCCCAGAGACAGGGCTCTAGCTGCCTCTGTCATGCTCCCCCCCACCCCCACCTGTGAATGCAGTGGCTTCTGAGCCTGGGGCAATGCTCTCCCTGAGGTTGTTCTGCCTTCCCCACACCTCACTCTATCCACTGCTCCTCCTTAGTAGAGAGCAGTGCACCCCACCCACTTCTTGGTCCTGCCTGTGCACTGAGCAACTGTGGGCCAGCCCAGAAAAGAGTGGGCTGGCAATGCCCAGCTCAGAGACCTTCTTGAAATGCTCCAGGCTCCCTACTAGAGAGGCAAGGTGAGGCGCTACATCCTGCTGAGATGGGGAATCTGGCCCTTCCTTTCCCTCCCCCACCCCCTGGACTGCTCTGATACACCACATGGGTTGATGGTAGCATCTGTGTTATCACTGCCATGGTGTGTTTGGGGTGTGTGGGGGATGGGGATGAGAAGGCTGGGGAGTACCAGGGTAAATAAGTATAAATAGTTTTCTTTCTGATATGTGACCGGATTATTTTCCAGTTGATTTCAAGCCATGGCCCCAAGTGGCCCACAGATCAAAAAAAGATAAGGGTCAGTTACAAGGTTGAGCTCATTCTCCGTTGTCATGGCAACTGACCTCGGGCAACCCCCGGAGGCCTCCACCCAGCTCCCCAGGTGATGTTTTCACTGTCCACACCGTCCATCCCGAGCCTTTCAAAACTCGAGCTGCCTAATTGTCAGGGCTCTGTTTTGAAGAGACTCTGGGGTCCCCCGTGGGGCTCGGTTCAGGCTGCCAGAGCTCATTTATAAGGCTTTCGGAAACACGGGGGACTGTGAGACAGGTCCCGCCAGGCCAGCAAGGCCTGGGAAGGTGGCCCTGAGGGGAGGAGGAGGGGTCCAGCCCATCATCCAGGATTAATTAGTGAAATAGGATCCTCAAATGGGGGCAACTGATAGGTACATGCATACCGTGGCAGAACACTCCCAAGAGATGGGAGGCAGTGGGCCAGCCTGGCAGGGGGTGCTGGGGGGCCCTTGGAGATACCTGGGATTCTCAGCCAAGAGATTGTTCGTTGTTCACTCCTGTCGAGATAGCAGGCGGAGAGTCCACTGTTGGTGGGTACTGGCCAACCTTCCATAGCATGTGGGTGAAAGCACCTGCTGAACTGAGAGGTCACCCCTGGACAGTCTGGGTGAATACTATAGATGGGATTGGACCCACAGCCTTCTGCAGAACTTTGTGCCCTGATCTCCATACACCCCTCACACCAATCCAAGAGACATGATATAGGTATCAAGGCCACAGAGCCTTCCTTGGGTCCCGGTGTCACTGTTATGTCCTGCTATCTGCCATCATGTAGATGATGGGTATCCCAGAACCACCTCTCATCACCATACCTGGCATTCCTGTCTCATCTCTGGTGAAGGGCTCCTTCACCCAAATGCCATCCCACCCTGTGAGCCTGCCTGTTACTTCCTTATGGTTTCTGAGGACAGAGCGGTAGACAGACAGCTCCATCAGCCTACCCACAGTCCTCCACCCAAAGGTCTTTGTTACTTAAAGAGTAAAGGGCCAGATTCCCATGGGCCCCTGTTTTATTTCCCATTCTGCACCCATTTGCAGCTAGCTATTTATTGGGGTGACTTTCTGAGGGGTCGACTTCAGGTGCCCCCTTGCTGCTCATTTGCTTGGAGGAATGACCAGTACTCTGCTCCCTTCTTCCTTTTCTCTCTGTGTCCTGTGCATCTGGTAGTCTAAATCCCTACTCATGTCTTTACTGGATCTGGCCCCCTGGCAATGTCCCTTGAGCTGTGGGGCTCTAGTCCAGTTCACTCTTACCCTCTCTCCAGGTCAGAAATGCTGGGCAGGGCCTTATTCTGAGACCGGGAGATATCTCCAGCCACCTGCCCACTGGAGCTGGTGCTCATGGGAGCAGGTATGCCAGACTCTTGCATGAAGGCTTGAGTGTCTTCACCCTCCTCACAGCTTCAGATGGTTGGGGATCTGTCCTTGACTTTTGGCATTTTATTTTCTAACATCAGAGGCATCTGCTTTTGGCAAAAGCAGGCTTCATACACAGTTTGGTTCTGCTGTGTGCTGGAGGGGCCAGTCTCTAAGCAGCCTGCTCTGTCCACTGGGATACAATGGGAATCCCACACTTCTGCTCTTGGGCAGAGCACATCAGTATGCTCCTAAATCCGCAGCCCTGTGAGTTTGGGTGTAGGCATGTGTGCTCAACAGCAGTCTTCACCCATGTTGTAAACTGTGTCCTTGGTGCTTTGCTCAGATCACTCATTCCCTGGCCCTCCTCGGCTCTGGCAACATAGAAGAATAGTATGACCCTAGGGTTCACGTAATTTTCTGCAAGCACGGGTGCACTATGGTGGGGCGGGGGCAGTCACCTCTTGGTATGCTGCATGGCAGAATGTGCTAGGCAAAGGGCAAGAAAGTGCAAGATGAGGTGGGGTGCGCTTTGAGCTGGGAGTATCTGGAAAAGCTTCTTGGAGTGGAGGTGAAAAGAGCCTTGACTGGGGGTGATGGCCTGTGCAGAAGGAGCCTGCTTGACTGCTTTACGAAAACCTTCCTACTCTTTCTCTTAATTTCTAGCTGAGGCAACTTGAGCTCAGAGAGATTAAGTAATTACCCAAACACATAGCAGATCAGTGATAAACCTGGCTCAAGCCCAGTGTTTCTAGTTACACCTTTTATGTCATTCTATGTGACCTGCCAAATAAATAGAAGTGGCCGTGCTCATCCCTGTCACAGAGGCAACTCACTGGCTCTTTTCTAGAGTGGAGAGGGCCTCTTCCTGGATCCACTTCCTGAGTAGGGGCTATTGCTTAGAGAAGGGCCAAGCAAGGTCCCCAGATCTGTGCAGAGCAGGCCAGGCTCTGTGTGTGGAGACCAAGAACAATGCCCTGTCCACTGCCTGCCACAGCCTGCTGTCCCTCCCTCCTGGGCAGCAAATTATGGCCTCCAAATGGGAGCCCAGGCCCACAGCTGACATCAGTAGGGCCCACCTGAGCTCCACCTTCAGGATTCTGACAATCAGCTCTCTCTCCTCCTGGCTTCCCCCAAGACCCGTATGGAAATAAGTATGTGTCTGCCAGGGATCAAATGCTTTTGGAGACAAAAGTCGGTACTGAGGACATTCCAGGCAGCTATCATCTCGGCACGATGCTCTTCCACAAAGCCCTCAGCTCCTCTTTTGGGCTGACACAGTTTCAGCCTGAAAGGTTCCAGCAGGCTGACTTGGTTTTAAGCAAAAAGCACATCCTATTATTTTTTTTGAGAAATGAAGTGTAAAATTAACACTTATTATTCCTGAGCAGAGGAAAACAGAGGGTGGGAGAGGGACTCTGGGATTTTCGTGTTTGCTGGGTTATTTGTTTGGCAATTTAGGTATATGTACACACACATATATTAATCATAAATTGGTAGATTCCCCAACTGACGGCGATTAGGAGGCTAGGTTTGGCATGGTGAGCTATCGAAATCTGCATTTCACTTTGCAAATGAGCGGGGCTGCATGATTCACTTGAGTTGCGTGGGTCTCTCTTATGGATGCCTGTCATGTGCTGGGGAAAAAAAAAAGAGAATAGAAAGGAGAGGAAGCAATTGTGCGTCTTAACTCACCGAATCCTCCAGCCCCCCCATGGGTGGAGGGGCCTGCATGTTCCCAGACAGCTTTGTCATTCAGCTTCAAGGTGTCTGGGAGCTTGGAGCTTGGTGTGATTGTATATAATTCAGAAAGTCATTCTCAGAGGGGTCCCTCTGTCTATAGACCAGGCCCCTCAGGACAACAGAGGGTGGAGGCATGGTAGTTCACCTGGGGGTGGGGAGTGGGAATGGTGGTGGGGTTCTCAGGGTGCTGAGAACTAGAGTCTCAGACAACCCAAACTGTGGATACAGTATTTAGGAAAACTGCTCCTATTTTCTGCTCCCATCTGGCACATTTATGAACAGAGGTATCAGGGAGGCCACCTATGATGAGTAAAGGCTTCATTCTGCAGAAAGAAGATCTGGTTTCAGGTGGGAGAGAGTCCCAGGTCTTACTAGTTTCACCCCACTTTCACTTTTTGCTAGTTATATTGTCTGCAGTGGGGCCAGCACATGCCCCTCTTGAGTCCACAGCAACCTGCCATGCCAGGGCAGCCTGACTGCATGCATATTCATGAATGTGGATACTGTTAGGCTGCAGGTCTGCATCAAGGGGCCTGGCTGATGAGAATGAAGCTGTTGAGAGCACTTGGAGAAGGAAAAGTGACTGTCAGCCATGATTTCTCTGATATCTAAGTTGCAGGAGCCTTCTTTGTCCTCTTGGTGTTTGTGTGTCAGGTGGGGCATTTCTTTCATTCACTGCCCAGTGTGGAACGGCACCCACTCGGCAGAGAGCAGTAAATCTGCCTGAGCTGTGGGCAAGGGGCATCTCACCTTCAGAAGTATCTCTTCATTCCCAAGTGCTAGCTCCAGTGAGGCCTGAAGCTTTGGGGGATGAAAAAAAAAACAAAAACAAACAAACAAAAAAACAGTATCAGTGTCTGTAGCGTAGTTATCAGCATTTAAAAGACTCATAGGTTCTAGTCCAAAGACTCTAAGGTCACTAGACCCAGCCAGGCACAGCCATAGTACTGGGATAGCCAGAGAAGGCTGCCTGGAGGTGGTGTAGAGAGAGAAAACAGAGATTGGGATTGTCTTTGGAATGCAGAAGCCTTGTAGCTGAGCTGGTTGTGTTCCCTCAGTAAGATATTACCTTGGACTTCGAATCCCTTTTTGGTCTTTCCTAGAAGTATGGTCTTCTCATTCAACAGAGCTAATAATGGCAATCAATTTGTTGTAAACTTCAGTTAAACTCTAAACTATCATAGAAACCTTTTAAATTTGTGATATTCCTTTGCCCTCTGCCTCAATTATACCTACGAGGTGCCCACATTCATTTATTTTGAGAGCCACACCTGGCTCAGGTGTTACTCCTGACTCTGCACTCTGAGGTCACACATTGTGGTGTTCAGAGGACAATACAGAGTGCCAGGGATTGAACCTGGGCTGGTCATATGTCAGTCAAACACTTTACCTGCTATACTATTGCTTTGACCCCAAGAGGTGTCCACATTCTAATAGGAAGGCCATATACAAAGGGGGTGTCTCACTCATTCATTTTCTGAAACTATATTCTGCCAGGCACAGAGAAGCACTGCCAGTTTGGAGGGAGGAACTGGGGGTGTGTTGGTGTCTTTTGAGGCAGCCCCCCACACTGGAGGCTATCTCTAATTACGATGAGAGCCTCTCCGAAGGGAGTGGAGGACGTGTGCAGGGCCTGTGCGGCGAGCGTGCTGAGCCTGCCCTGCGTCCCCAAACTTGCCAATGAATCCCTTTTCCGCAAGTATAAATGGAAGCTCTGCTCGAATCTCTGCCGGGTGCTGTGGCCTAGTTGCTGGGGCTCCAGGGGCATGACAAACACCCGGTAGATTCCAGCCAGTGGGCTATGTGGGGCAGGCCCACCTGTGCGCGTGTGTGTGCTTGTGTCTCTGCGGTGGCGTGCTGGGGGTAGGAGGATGGTGGAGTGGGGGGGGGGATGCCTGCTGTCCCTGCCAGCCCCTGCCAGGGCCTGGGGATCCAGGGACTCGCCAGGAGCCTCCACCATCTGTGCTCCTGTCTTGCCACTGGCAGAACTCCTCTGCTCTCCGATTCTTGCCTTTGAGGGCAGATTGCAGCCCCTGGCACCTTTGGAGAATCTGGTTCCCCAGGGGGAGTCATGGGGGTGCCCGTGACCTTGGCTGTCCTAGATAATGTTCCTTCATTCCATGGCTAACAACCAGTATGTAGTGAGCATTTCCTGCACACCAGCTCTGTTTCCCTCTAATCAGCTTCTCCCACCAGGATGACATTTTGCTTTGTAAACATGAACCTCAGAGTCACTTCATCATCCTAAGTTCAGACTTTGCTTTTGAGTTCACGCTTGGTGTAGGGCTTGCAAGTCCTAATAAATGAAGAATGACATCTGCAGAGCCGATCACAGTATTTTCCCTTCCTTGAAATCCATAGTGCTCTGGCCAGTAACCCCCTCCAGTAACCCTAGGCCCTTCTCATGCCCTACCCAGCCACTCCTGGCCCTTCCCATGCCCCACCCCTTTCCCACTTGCCTTACCCCATTACTTGTGCCACATTTACTGGTTCTTTGCCCCTCCCCTGTTCTGCCCACTCCACCCCTTCTCTCAAGCCCTCCACCAGACCTGCCTTTTGGGTGTTTTTTTTTTTTTT
>PVKC010048005.1:0-10977 GCA_004027635.1 Crocidura indochinensis | reverse complement strand
AATGGTTGGCAGATCTAGGAACAATAAAGTCTGACTTAAGCTCACACTCAGCATGTGCCTCAAGACCCCACAAGTCTGACTAGGCGTCCATCAAGCTGCTTATGACATCCACTTGGTCTTCCAAGCATAGGAGTTGATCCTTGTGACCAAATTTTTCTTGAACCCTGTGTTGTGTATGTAAACATTTCTGACCTTACCATGATCTGAAATTGTATATAGGTAAACATTTCTGACCTTACCATGATCTGGAATTGTGTATAGGTAAACATTTCTGACCCTACCCTGATCTGTGATTGTGACCTACCCTAGGGTGTGACCTGGCAGTCTGCCCCCACCCTAGGGTGGTACCTGATTCTGCTTCCACCATTAGGTGGTACCTTATTCTGGGGGATAAAAGCAGTGATCTGTGGAAAGCGGGGGTCTTTTTTCTTGCTGACCTTTATCCAGACCGTTTGAGGCTTCGACCTCTGCAAGAAATAAAGAGCTATTTTCTTCGGAAGCTTGGCTGTCTTTTGGATTTATTCCCGCCACATTCACCTCAGAACCGCTGGTTACTGGGTGGTAGATGCGTTCTCTGAGCTGGAGGGGAAAGACCTCGTTCTCCCTACCTCCATCAGTGAACCTTTACTGGGGCTGGATTACTACACCCTGGAGTAAGGCTTTGATGCTTACACAACGTATGTGTCTTGGGATATTTTTTCACAAAGGAAAGTCATTCCTACATCTTATCCAGACCTTTCATGACTTTCACCTTCCCTCACAGAAAAGAATTGTAGGAGGAGATAAGTAGTGAAGTAAAACCTGGATTTATTCTTAGTCACTGAGGAAGGGATGGAGAGGATTAGAATAGGAGTGACTAACATGTTCAGGTCTTCCCCAGAGGTGGAGAGAACCCTGGATATAAACCAGCATGAAAGTGGAAAAGTAAAGATCTCAAGGTGGGTTATATTTGGTAACATGTGCATGGAAGCACCATGTGCATTAGCCCAAGTACCTCTCTTTTATTTTATGTTTGGCTTATATAGGATTTCTCACAACTTATACAATTTGCGACTTCTATCTGCATAAGATCCTGTTATGGTTGCTGGAAAGAAGAGTTGGGATCAGTTGTTCTTCTTTGCCTTTATTTTATGGCTTTTTTTCTTGTTGGAGTGTCTCTTATCAGGACTTAGTTCCAGTGTCCACAAGGTATATCCTGGCAGCCTTTGAACAACAGTAACTTCTTCAGTTTCCATTTCTTGGCTTTACTCTGTACCAAGAACTTATTTTTTTTTATTATGTCCTGTTAAGGGTCAGAGAAAGCCCACCACCTCAAACAAAGACCATGAAACATTAGGAAATGCAAAAGCAAGCAGGTTTATTGATTTCAGTTAGCCTCCAGCTCTGCCATGCAGACTGAAACTGGAAGCCCCGGCAAGGAAGCCCTGTGCAATTTACGGAAGTGTCTTTTATAGGTTTAAGGAACCTTAGGAGGAGGGTCTATATGGAAAGTAGGGCTTGTAGATGCACCAATTCCTAGTCCATGTTTAAATTCCTAGTCCATGTTTAAACACAATGTTCAATCAAATGGTGAGTTTGTTCTTTTTCAAAAAAAGAGGAAAACATTTGAAGGAGAGAGCAGAAGTCCATTCTTCTGTGCAAATATGTCAAGTTCCTCTTAGGAGGGGCATTGGTTAATGGTTACCAGGGTAGTAGGCCGTTGATATCTCAAGGTAAATCCATTCTTTTCCCCAAATATGTCAAGTTCCTCTTAGCAGGGGCATTGGCTAATGGTTACCAGGTCAGCAGTCCATTGACATCTCAAGGTGTAATTCCAGAGCAAGAGAAAAGACAAAACAAATTAACAGGCATCTATTTCTGATCAACTATCTGAGCTATTATAATCATCTAATATCTATTTTCCTATATTTTTCCTTAACAATCCCAAGAACTCACTGAAATGGGGGCCCCTTACTTATATACATGCCTGTTTCAGTAGGAATAAAAATACTGAAAACAGAATGATGAAAAGATATCTATATTGCTAGAATCTGATTTATATGAAAGTTTCAAAATTTTTTCTTTTATTTAATTATCATGATTACAGAGTTGTTCAGGATTGATTTTCAGTCTTTTAATGTACACCATCCTTCACTCATGAACGTTCCCCTCCACCAATGTCCCAGGTTTCCCACCTATCCTCCCCACTGCCTGCCTTGGGGCATTTATCTCCTCTTACTTCCTTTCTCTATTTTTCACAAAAACTTCACCGTTAGCAATAATACATGGCTTTTAAAACATAATAATAGTTTATGATAGTTGATATAAATAGCTATTGGTTATAATATAGTCAATGTGTTTCTTTCATATTACTTAACTCTCTTTAGAATAAGAGCATCTTTATAAGAACTCCAGTTTTTGGAATGTCAGAGAACAGACTACAACAAACAGGTCTCAGTAAACAAGATGCATGTCTTAATATAGCATGCTTTGCTTATATATGTCTTGAAGGAAAATGGACATGTACCTCAAATACACTGGCTGAAAATATATCAAATGTGTGCCTTCCCCATGTTTGGGGCCCTAGCTCCATTTGCCTTGTGAGACTCCTTGGCACTGAGTCTTAACAAACCTATGTCTGTCCTCTTCCTATGTCTGTCTTGTTAGGTGATTGGCCACCTAACAAGTTATGGTTATGTTCCATAATTAGCTTTCATCCCAAATTCTTTTTTTTCCATCCCAAATTCTTTACACATGGTTATGTTCTATAATAACTTTCATCCCAAATTCTTTACACAAGTAGCAAGTTAGGGAGTTTTCCAGCCTTAAATTTCTGGAGGCCCTTTCTTGTAGCCCAATTTAAGCCTTTGTGCATTCCTGGAGCTTTTCCTCTTTGGGATCATTCAAACTTCCTTCTGAAGTATCTCAATGATTTTTCTGGATCTTAAGATAGGTATTTTATGTCGAAGGTATTCAAGCTGGTTCAGACACTGTTTTTTTTTTTTTTTTTCAAAAAACTACCAAGATCTATCTATCTTCCTGTTTGCAACAGAATAGGTAATCAGTTGGAGTCTTTCAAGAGTTCAAGATATCTTTTTGTCTCTTTAAAGACATGCTTTATACATCTGGATTTTGTTTTTATTCCTTTTATTTTATTTACTAATTTTCCAATGACTACAAATTAATTGAAATTGATGTGTCTTGCGCCATATCTATACTTTAGAGCAATGCTTAGTATTTCAGGTTTGACTTTTCTACTAGAGCATGTGAGAATATCCTACCAGAAAGAGAGAACTTCTAAATATAGTAAGGTTGCTGTGAACATTACTGTGTTTATGTTTTCAAATCATATTTATACATTTGATAAATATTTATATTTAATATATTTATTATAAAGTCAAAACTAAATACATCTCCAATTTCAAAAAGTTTGATCAGGGATAGAGAATTAGTACAGTGATAGGGTGCATTCCTTGCACAAAGCCAACTTGGGTTTAATCCCCACGTTATTCCATATGGCCCCAAACACTGTCAGGAGTAATTCCTGAATGCACTCTGCTCAATGTGATCCCAAAATAAAAACAGCTCTTTCTCTGCATGTGTGTTACCCAGTATCTATGTTTTGAGGGGATTTATTTTGTCTTGAAAAAGAGCATTTGGAAAAAAAATTTGAAGGAAACCTCAACTTTGGCAAATTTTTATGATTAAAAAGAGTTTGAATTGCATCTTAGATTTTGTTTTCTGCATTAAATAATCAAGCTAGTGTACTTATAAAATGCACATACCAGGACTGCAAAAGAGAGTTATGTACCCCAAAACAGGATTAAGCCGGGGTCTTGATGAGTGACATGGGTGCTGCTGTTTTACATAATGCAGGGCATCCCATATGCAAGAAGATGGAAAGTATTGCCATCCTGTAGCATCACTCAGCAGGTGCAAATGAAGTATGAAATGAAAAATTCCAACCCACACAATGCATAGAGGAGGAAAAAAAAAAAAACCATATAGCACTTTGTAGCTGCTGCTGTGCCAGGCTATTTACTGTCATAGACAACTCAGCTCCAGCTAGGCAAGTGCCCCAAATCTCTCTGACTCTGACACCTGCAAGAGAAATTGTGTTTCACTCTATGCTATTTGGTTATGTTGATTCCTCTCCAGGACTCCTCTGCTCCTTCGGAAGAAAACCAGAAAGCCAGTTAAAGTGTTTAGATGCTGATTACTTTCTTAACAGGGAAGATTGGGTGCCAGTAAGGGTAGTTGCTATTTTCAAATGTGGGTGATTCTCAAAATGGATAATGATGTGATTCTGAAATTAGGGTCCATGTGGAACATCATGCCTTATTTTTTAACTTGTGAAGAGATATTATAACTATATTTTTACTTATTTCATTGTTTAAAAGATGATAGAGAACTTATGATCCCTGTTCTATTTCAGGTCAGGTTCAGCGAATATTTTTGGTAATAAAATTATCTAAAATAGCTCAGATGAATTAATAATCTATGATTTAAAATACATTTTTGTTTGAGGCTAGAGAGAGAGCTTAATGAGCTAAGCACCTGCTTTGTATGTGGGTGGATGGAATCTGTGGCACTGCATGGTCCCCTGAGTAGCACCAGTAATGACTCCCTTCTCTGGGACAGGAAAGATAAGATCACTTAAAGGTGTGGCCCCAAATAAAACAAAAACATTTTGTTTTGGTTCTTGGGTCACACCCCGTGACTCTCAGTGGTTACTGCTGGCTATCTGCATAGAAATCACTACTGGCTTGGGGTACCATATGGGATGCCAGGTATAGAATTGAGCTCTGTCCTACTTCAGTCATGTGCAAGGCAAACATCCTACCTCTGCACCACCATTTTGGCTCCTAAAACAAAAATATTTTTTGTCTATCTAATTGATTTCAATCTCTCTGACTAATAAATGCTAACAGTTGACTCAAAATATCAGTACACTCTGGGAAGTCTGTTTCTTCACTGCAAAACATTGATCTTTCTACTTAAATGAAGAATCACTACTTGAGGGGAAAAAAGAAAAGAATGAAATGGCAATTCTTATAGAAAAAGAGTTGACTGATTGTAGCAATGAGGAAGAGATAAAGAAGACAAGATAAAAATTAGATTAGGGAGATAATATTAGGAGTAGGGGATGTGAAGTGGGTCTAGGTTGACTCACCACTATCTATGGTCTGGAGCAACGCAGCAGGTGTAGTCCTTATAAGCCTCTGAACACTGAGCATCACTATATGTAACTTTGGAGCTATCCCTCTCCCAATCCCAACTGAACTCCAAGCAAGGCAAGGACCAAGCAACTCTGCAGTGTTAAATTGCCATCACTATATTACCAGGCAAGTTGACTTCCTATCTCAGGGTATGGCCCAAGTCCTGATCACAGCTTGGAAGTTCTCATCCATTCTCCTTCCCAAAGAAGATAAAAGATCTTCTTTAGAAGATTAGGAACTTTGTTTTGGGGCCCTATCCTTGGCTCTACATGCATTATCACTCCCATCAGAGTCCCCCAGTTCAGCTGCACACAAAGCAAACACTCAACCTGCTGTACTATCCTCCTGTCCATCAATTTTAGTTTTTAATGAAAAGAGAAAATATAGTTTGAAAGAAATGCAGTTCCAGTAACCTAAATTGGAAATGCCAATACAAGATAAGTGATTTCAAAAAAAATATGTAAACATATGTAAGCAATATTACAGAAGCAGAGTTGTTTATTTCACATTGAATATTTATTGATGGAAACTGGCTTTCTCTCCAGGTCTACGTTTTTCAACTTTATGAGAGAGATATAGTACAAAAGTACTATGTTGAGATCTGACAAGGTTTTGTAGGAATTAAGGGAAATAAGCCATGTAGAGAAAAGTGCTTGGTAAGTATATGAGTAGTGGAATAAAAAAAAGGTTCAAAATAATAAAAAAGCAATTGCTTATAATTATTTTTGAGTAATTCTAAATAAGATTTAGAGATAATCCATATAAACTTTTCAATTTATATTTGGTCACAATGATCATAATACTAAATATGAATAAATTAGTCTTTACATATTTTATGTAAATAAACTTCATTAGAACATAATTATAAAATTAATCTTCTGCAAAGGGCTAAGCCAGGAATGAGACACATTATTTAATTCTAAAATAAGAAAATTATTGCATTTCATTTATATAATTTTAAAAGTTTAAGATTCCTCCATGGGGGCTGGGCGGTGGTGCTGGAGATAAGGTGCCTGCGCTAACCTAGGATGGACCTCGATTCGATCCCCCGGTTCCCCATATGGTCCCCCGTGCCTGCCAGGAGTGACTTCTGAGTGAATAGCCAGGAGTAACCCCTGAGCGTCACTGGGTGTGGCCCCCCCCAAAAAAAAAGATAAAAAAGATTCCTCCATGAACAAAATGTTCCAGAAGCACACTTGGTTATCATTTTGTTATTATTGGGAATCTGAATATGTTAATCAACTCAAGATACTCTTGGTAAATATTCTCTTTCAAAATCAATAATACTTTGTGATGAGATGTTTTATATATATTTGAATTTGGGGTCACACTTTGTGTTCAGGACTTATTTCTGACTCTACTCAGGGACCACTAATGACAATACTTTGAGAACATTATGTGGTACCACCTTTCTTTTTCTGAAATATTATTTTTGGGGCTTTGGGGTCATGCATAGGTATTCAGGGCTTATTTCTGCCTCTGCACTCAGAAACTATCCCAACTATGCCCAGGGGATTACATGGGATATCAGGAATTGAACCTGGATCAGATGCCTGCAAAGTCATACGTGCTTTGTCTGCTTAACTATTTTTCTGGCTAATGTTAAAATTTTTTATCCAAGAAGTTTCTTGACATTTAAGTTTTGGTTCTTATATATTGATTCAGCAAACAAAAATAGCTTGTGTTCTGTGTAGTATAATATAAGAAGTACTAAGGAAGTCAGTGTGACTATGTTTGTGACTGGTTATAAATATAAAGAGAATATGATATAGGTTTTTAAGTTGACTTCCAAGTATTTTATTTTCTTCCTAGGTTGGTTGCAGTACATTTATTAAAATAGGTCATATAGTAGGAAGAAAAACATTGATAGAAAATTTGATTTCTTTTTGTGAAAAATATTGTTTTTAAGTCAACTGTGGTACACATATCTAGTATATATTTCAAATATAGGTTTAGGGATCAGACTTATGGTAGCAATACTTAGAATCAGAAGATTTTTTGATGATTTTATTCCATATCTTTGATCATTGTCAAGTACAGAGGGGAGACTTTTGATCTGTAAGCATATCTAGTAGCAGCTCTAAATGCATTTCAAGTTTGTAAAGTTCTTTTGGAGCCATAGTCACATGTCTTCTAGAAAAAATATCTTTGAAATGAGAAAAGAACTTGACTATAACTAATTTAAAGAACAAGCAGAAGATAAATTAGCATAGGGAAGTGAGTAGTGTAGTGTCACCCTTGGGTTCAGGTAGCTACCTGAGGCCTGCCCATTCCTGGGCGGGGCTTTAGGAACCGGATATTACGTTTACCTTACCTGCAGACCCTGCCCATTTCCTGGGAGGGGTCTTGGAAGGGTATATAGGTCTGTGATTTCTGGCTAGCTGCCCTTTTTTGCCTGCCTTTTTGCCCTTTTGGTTTTTGGTCAACATGTAGGTCAGAGGTGACATGGATGAAAGTAGATACAGGGCTAGCTTGAATGGTAGGAGCCACATCTGATGGCTAGGACTGAATAAAGATGCTATCTCTCATAAAGCCTGCCTGTGAGTGAGATTTCTACCTGCTGCTTTCATGAATCTCCAGACCCACCGGTTAGTGGGGGCTGGAGCCACATTGCCTGGAATGGTGGATAAAGGCCCTCATCTTCATCCAGCACCATCTTAAAAAATGTTTTTCTTTAAGTAGGAACTTGAAGGTATATGAAGGAGAACTAGATACATGTAGCATCTCAGTGGCTGAGTGAAATACAGTAATAGGGAATTTAATCATCAAATATTCTGTAAGGTCAAGAAAGTGTAATCAAAGATTTGTGTTAATCAAGAAATCATTGGTTCATTAAACTACTATGGCAGGGGGAGAGAAACTCATTTCAGTGGATTGAACTGACAGTTAATTAGCCATCAGGAAGTAGGTGCAGCCATCCTAGAGAGCACCAGTAGTAGGGGTGCTAGGGTAGTAGAGGTGGCACAGGGAGCTAATGGGAAATTGGGAGGAAACAGTGCTTTAAGATGAAAAAGAATTGACATGGTTTCAACTCTGTAGAGGAAAAGAGGAGAGATATGGGAGGGAGATGGAGTAAAATGATGAAGAAGACAGGAAGGAGAGGGAGAGAGGGGGAGAAAGAGGAGTAAGAAAGAGAGAAGGGGGGAGGAAGATAACTTAGATGACTTAAAGAACTTAAAGAATTCTAGATATTAGTTTTGAATAGCTGGAAAAGTGGTTCTTTGGGTGGGAGAGGGTAAATTATTAATAATATAAAATGGGATTGTGAAATAACTTACATCTGATAGAATTAATCTCTAAAGTTTTAAACAAGGTATAACTGGGTGGTATTAAGAAGGAAAGAGTTAGGGCTGGAGCAATGGCACAATGAGTAAGACATTTGTCTTGCATATGGCCCAGGTTTGTTCTCCAGCATCCCATATGGTCCCCCTGAGCTTGCCAGGAGTAATTTCTGAGTTCAAAGCCAGGAATAATCCCTGAGCACCCTTGGGTTTGGCGCCCTAAAACAAACAAACAAAAAAATGGTCAGAATATTACTCTTGGATGCCTAATAGTGAAGGAGGGTGTGATAGAATTGTGTAAATATAAAAATATATGTATGATAAGTTTAAAACATGTGGTAGATAGAAAGGAAAATTGGAAGCCTTCAGATTGAAGGCCTTAATTTCATTGATGCCCAAGGAATAAGTGAGAATTAGGAAAAAGAAATGAGAAGGAGAAAACATCACATAGGTTCTCACCTGTTAAGTTACTGGTGTTTATTTTTATTACATTAAGAACTTGAGGAAATTTTGGTTTCTGTACCTTTAGAACATGGAAATAATTTGATTATGTCTAAACCTTTTAGGTACATTTTACTATAGATTGAAGCTAAAGTCTCTGGTCTAGATGGGGTTACTATTTAGCACCCAGCCCCAATATCATCGTCAATGCTTGGTCATGTTTCCTCAGCTTCCTTAAAAATACTTTTTTCTGGAATGTATATTTTAAGTGGGGTATTAGTTCAAACTGCAGTAGCAACAGCTCACACACTGGGTATTTTATGAGCAAAAGGAATTGTAAGTGGTGAGAGTGTAAGGTGGGTAAGGTCCTTGTTTTGCATGGACCATCCTTTTTCTCTACACTAGTTCACTAATTTTCTCTTCTTTCTGCAGCTACACTTTGCTCTCTTGAGGTTTTTTTTTATCAACTTCAAGATCTTTCTTTTACTTTCTTGGCACTTTGTCATATTTGTGAATATGTTTGTCTATATTTTCACAATAGCCATTTGTAAAAGTTGGCTAGTTATGCCACAAGTTCATGTAAAATCTATTTAAATATATTTTCTGTACAGCCTTTGGTAAATGATAATCTCTATAACTATCTCTGCCCTTGCCAACGGTGTCCCTGCGGGTGCATTATACTTCCTCACATCATTGGCTTTCAGCTTCAAGCTTGACTTACTTTGTCTAATGATATATGGGAAGAAGTTCAGTGTGTCAGTGCCGGATGTACTTGAAGAGGCATTGTTTGTTTTTGCTCATTATCCTGTGTTCTTTTTTTGTCGCATGAAACCAGCCTGTCTCTGGAGTTATGTTCCTTTGGAAGACTACCATTATGAGATAATCCTAGAGAAAATCTAAACTCTAATTCTTTCTCCAATAACAGAGCTCTTTCAGAAATTCTGAGATATCTGATATATGTAATCATACATAATCTTGCTGTTTATAATCTATTTAAATAGTTAACATTAATTATCATTTTTATTGTGGTAATACTGGTGTATAACACTATATGTTTCAGGTATGCAGATTATATAGCTCAATAAAATCAGTATATATTATGATATGTTAGTCACCAGAAATGTACTTTTACTCCTTTACTATTTGTAGAATATTTTGTATTTATTTTATGTATTGTATTTATTTTGTATTAAGAAATAAAGAATCTTTGAAGAGGAGGCCAAAGGAGGCAGTTGGAGAGAGGCAGTTGGAAAGTGACAGTTAGAGAGAGAGGATAAAAGGGGGGAAGGGACACAAGGAGGGAGGGAAGAGAGATGGGGAGATTCAGGGAGAGACTAAGAGAATAAGGAAAAGGGCCCACAGAAAGTAGACGTATAGAGATTAAGAATAACTGAATAATTAAGACTAGTAGAGAATAAGAATAAGAAATTTGGTTACACAGAGAAGAAGATACAGTAGATTAGACAGAGAAGAATAAGATAGATACAAAGAGAAGAAGAAATAGATACACAGAAAAGAAGATATAAGTTTAATCAGAGAAGAAGAGAAAAAGAAAATACATAGAGAATAAGAAGTGGGCGAGTTAGCTAGAGAGCCGGGAGAAGGAAGATCCGAGAGAGGGAGCCCAGAGACAGGAGCTAAGAAAGAAAGAAAGAGATTGCTAGAGAATAGAAAGAAGACGTATAGAGAATAAGAAGACAGAGACGTATAGAGAATAATAAGAAGAAGCAAGACAGAGAGAGAGAGAGAGAGAGAGAGAGAGAGAGAGAGAGAGAGAGAGAGATTAAGGGAGAAGAAAAAGAAGAGGAGAGCAGAGACAGAGACAGACAGGGAGGAGAGAGAGAGATCAAACGAGGGAGAAGTAGGCTCTTTTGGCCAAACCTTTTGTCCCCCAAACACCTATTTGTTTGAGTCATTTATTGCGGACGATTATTGCCAAGGCCTCCCCGAGAATGGGAGTTGGTCACTCAATTTGGGAGGTATTTGGGAACCCTGGATATATCTGCAGTGGACTCAACCACATTTTCGTGCAACACTATTACCCTACTTTTTTTTTT
>PVKC010048004.1:0-10970 GCA_004027635.1 Crocidura indochinensis | reverse complement strand
GTGCCAACTATGAAGGAAATGTGATAGAGGGGCCGAAGCGATAGCACAGTGGTAAGTCGTTCGATCCCCTTGCGTCCTATACGGTCCTCCAGGAGCGAGTTCTGAGCGCTGTAGGAAACCTTTAGTGTCTGGGAGTACTCCTCCCCGCAAAACAAAGTCAGAGCCACTGACTCATTGTCCATAGAAAATAGTTTGATTGTGCTTATTTATCTTTAACATTAAACACTTATAAAAATAATACTGATTACTTTGGGGCTGGAGCAGTGGCGAGGAGCGGTAAGGCGTCTGCCTTGCGCGCCCTAGCCTTGATGAACCGTGGTCGATTCTCCCGGCGTCCTGTAAGGTCCCCCAAGCCAGGAGCGATATCTGACCTTTACAGGGTTTGGCCCCAAACCAACCCCCCCACTCAAAGAAAATATTTTGAATGAATTGGGCACTGTAAGAGGGACTAGGGTCGCCGGTTACACCTCAGTTTTACTTAAGAATTCCTAGGAAATTATGTAGCGAAGTGTACAGTAAAAGTCTGCTTGTGAACATTTCAGGCATCTTTTAGCATTGTTACCTTACTTTATAAGCCTTAAAAGGGCCTAATAGCCTACTAATAGCCTACTCTAAAAATATCTTTTTTTTGGTTCTTAGCATATATATCTGTAGTGGAATAGCAAAGTTTATATTTTGTACTTCTAAGTGTTTTTAAAGTACCAACATAAACAATTATTCCTCTGAAACAGACACTTGCAGGGAAGATAATTCGTTTACAGAAAAGGCTATGGTAATTTTCTGTAGAAAATCAGACGAAATTACAATTACTATTTTTCTATGTTACACTTTAAATTGTATTGCAGGATGTGGACGCCACTGTCATAAAAGGTTATCAATAGACAAAACAAAACTAATATAGAGAAGAATACATTATCTCCTTTTTTTTTTTTTTTTTTTTTTTTGCCGGATATACTGTTGCTGAGGGCTCAGTCTAGGCTCTGTCTTCAGACATTCCTGGTTGAGTTAAGAAGCAACTATATGAGGTTCCAACTTGCACTCTGGTACTCACATTTAACCTAGGTCGTTTTTGTGTTGTATCCAGCTCCCGCTACATAAAGTTACACAATTATGGACTCATTCCTAAGTAGTATCAACTCAATGAGTTTTAATCTGTTTTTGCGTAGTTATTTTAAGTATATGGGATTCAGACACATAATAAAAAAGCTTTGGATTATAATGGTCAAGTCACATTGTCCTGGAAAGCAAAGTAATAGTTATTGTACTTTTGACTAGTGAAAGACATTTACTTAATTCAAATTTAATGACCAGGTGAAATGGTTATTGGCCTAAGACTAGTTTATTAAAATCATACGTATGTTTTAGAAATCGCTTATATTTTTAGATTACAAATTTTAAATATATGTTTATTTGGTTTATTTATTTATTTGTTTATTCATTTATTTATTTTGGTTTTTGGGTCATACCCGGCAGTGCTCAGGGGTTACTCCTGGCTCCATGCTCAGAAATTGCGCCTGGCAGGCACGGGGGACCATATGGAGCACCGGGATTCGCATGAAAGGCAAACACCTTACCTCCATGCTATCTCCCGGGCCCCTGTTTTGTTTTTTTTTAATATGCCTGGTGGTGCTCAGCCATGACCCTAAAATTTAAAAATATATAGAGAGAGCCTAAGAGGGTAAAATAGAATATAAAACATTCTAATAAAAATAATTTTCTAATAAACTTAACTAATTTTTGTGTCTGTGTCCATCCATTTATCCCAGTTAGTGTTTGCAAATTAGGACCATAGGAAACTATTACATTGAGTGGTAGGGCCTTGTGTTCAATATGACCTTTCAAAGCTGTATGCCTGAGACAATTTTCTGAACTTAAACTAGGGTGTGCAAGCTCTTATTTATTTTTTGAGACTTCAATAAGTAGAATGACTTGTTTTACACAATTAAAAAAAATAAGTTGGAAAACCTTTGTGAAGGTTTTTCAGCTACAATTTCAGAAAGACTTGCATGGAAAGGACATAAGGAAGGAATAACATTTAATCATACAGATTAAATTATACCCAAAAATCTTTTTAGACTATTAAAATGTTTATGTAAATTAACCTTTTCTTTATAGGTATGATTGGCCATGTTACTCATGGAAAATATACATATTTCTGGAGTTCAAACTGTCAGATTTAAAAATGAACTAGTAAGAAATGTTACAATTAAGCTTGGATATGCAAATGCCAGGGCACTAGAGGACATAGCAATCATTTTGTCTTATTAAATATGTAAATGTCAGATACTATGTTTTCATTTAAACTTTCAGATTTATAATTTTATGATGCAGGTTATCCTTGATCAGAATGTTAAAGATCCTGTGGAAGTAGTACAGCTGATGAGTTTCCTGCAGATATTCCAGGAACTAAAGAAAACTACAAACATGTCAGGTGATCTTTGTGTTCTAAACTCATTTTTTGTCTTAGCTTCTTTTCTTTTGTTTCTTGGGCCACACCTGCCAATGGTTAGGGGTTATATCTGGCTCCAACCTATGTCTTATTGAATAATTTACCCTTAATTAAAAATTAAGCTTGTTTCAGCTTTTTAATCTCTTCTTTTTGTCCTTTTTTTCATTGTGTTCTCTCTTTTGAACACATTTCTTCTCTCCTTGTGTATTTCTCAGTAAGTTTCAGTAAAAAAAAAGTACTTTGCTCATAAAAAATGAAATAAAATTGAGGGAGATAGCAAAGGACAAAAATTTGTATGCTTTTATATAAAAACAGAGGTTTTGGTTTTCGTTTCTGTTTTTTGGACCACACCGGACAATGGTCTGTTGTTACTCCTGTCTCTCTTTTGTATGTAGGCACTATTTACTTTGAAATGTAGAAGCTTCTGTTTATCTGTTTCCACTTGTATGGAGAGTGCTGTTTCTGCCTTCAAGATGCCTTTAGTCTCAGGGTCATGGAGTGTTTTACCTATGTGTTGTTCATATACCTGTGGTTTCAGATCTGATACCCAGCTCTTTAATCCATTTGGATTTGACCTTTGCACATGGTGTTAGATGGATGTCTGAGTTTGCTTGTTTGCAAGCGACTGACCAGTTGCTCCATCACCACTTGTTGAAGAGACATTCCTTTTTAAAAATTTTTTTATTTTTGGTTTTTGGATCACATCCTGCAGTGCTTAGGGGTTACTCGTGGCACTACACTCAGAAATTGCTCCTGGCAGGCTCGGGGGACCATATGGGATGCCGGGATTCAAACTGCGGTCCTTCTGCATGCATGGCAGACACCCTACCTTCATACTATCTCTCTAGCCCCAAGAAGAGGCTTTCCTTGCTGCATTTTGCATTTCTTGCCCATACAATGAAGATTAATTGATTGTATATATCGGGGACAGATATATGCATTGTATATATATATATATTATATGTATAATATATACACATATATAATAATATAATATAATAATATATATAATTATATATAATATATAGTATTATATATGTGTATATATTATAATATGTGTAATATAATATATTACATATAATATTATGTGTAACATACACACATATTTAATATATTATATATGTATATATTATACACATGACATATATGTACATAATATATACATACGTAATATATATACATACATATATAATATATATTATATTATGCATAGTATATATCTGGGGCATATTCTGTGACTACTCAAATCTATTCCACTGATCTGAGGGTCTGTCTTTAGTCCAGAACCATGTTGTTTTATTGACTAAAGCTTTGTAATACAATTTAAAGTTTGGGAGGTGATGTCACACATACTCCTTTTCCCAAGGGATGCACTAACTTAGTGGTCGGCAACCTTTTTCTTTAACTGAGTAAAATCTCTCCCAAACCAGGATTGAAGTTTATTTTGAGAGCCACATAGGGTGCGCACTGACAGGCTAGGAGCAGAGTCCTGACACCTGGAGCAGCCACCTGGCACACAGAAGAGCTAAATTAAAAGTGGAAAGAGCTGCATGTCGCTCACGAGTCACAGGTTGCCGACCACTGCACTAGCTAGCTATTCGTGGGTGTCTATTGTTCCAAATGAATTTCAGGAGTGCTGATTCATTTCTTTGAAGAATATCATGGGTATCTTTAGAGGAGTTGCATTAAATCTGTACAATGCTTTGGGGAATATTGCCATTTTAATGATGTTAATCCTGCCATCCATGAGCAGGGTATGTATCTCAATTTACTTGTGTCTTCTTTATTTCTTGAAGCACGGTTTTGTAGTTTTCTTTGTATAGGTCCTTCACGTCTTTAGTTAAGTTGATTTCAAGATATTTGAATTTGTGTGACTCTAATGTGAATGGAGTTGTTTTAATGTCCGTTTCTTTTCTATCATTATTGGTGTATAAAAATGCCATTGATTTTTGCATGTTAATTTTGTAGCCTACCACTTTTCTATATGAATCTATTGTTTCTAGAAGTTTTTTGGTAGAGTCTTTAGGGTTTTCTAAATATATTATCATGTCATCTCCAAACAGTGGTAGAGTCTTTAGGGTTTTCTAAATATATTATCATGTCATCTGCAAATAGTGAGCACCTGACTTCTTCCTTTCCTGTCATCTACAAAGTTAGCACTGACTTCTTCCTTTCTATCTGGATGCCCTTGATATCTTTTTTCTTGCCTAATCACAATGTCAAGAAATTCCAGCACTATGTTGAATAGGAGTGGTGAGAGAGGGCAATCTTGTCTTGTACCAGATTTTAGATAAAAGGCTTTTTTAATTTATCACCATTGAGAATAATATTCGCCTTTGCCTTGTGGTAGATGGCCTTGACTATATTGAAAAAAGTTTCTTCCATTCTCATTTCGTTGAGAGTTTTTACCTAGAATGTTTTTACCTATCAAATGCTTCCTCTGTATCTTCATCTGTCATGTCAATATATTTTTTTTTTTTTTTGGTTTTTGGGTCACACCCAGCAGTGCTCAGGGGTTACTCCTGGCTTCATGCTCAGAAATTGCTCCTGGCAGGCACGGGGGACCATATGGGGCACCGGGATTCGAACCGATGACCTTTTGCATGAAAGGCAAACACTTTACCTCCATGCTATCTCCCAGGCCCCTGTCATGTCAATATTTTTTAATAAAATAATTCTATTTTTATTTTCTTTTTGTTGATATGGTGTATAATGTTGCTGATTTACATATGTTAAACAATCCTTGCCTTCTTGGAATGAATCCTACATGATTGTGGGGTATGATCTTGATGAGACATTGTATTCTACTTGTCAGAATTTTGTTGAGGACTTTGCATCTGTGTTCATAAGGGATATTAGACTGTAGTTTTCTTGCAACATCTCTGTCTGGTTTTAGTATCAGGGTGATGTTAGCTTCATAAAAACTATTTGGGAGTGTTCCTGATTTTTCAGTTTCACAAAAGAGACTGATAATTATTGGGAGTAGTTCCTTTAGAAAGGTTTGAAAGAATTCATTACTGAATCCATCTGGGCCTGGGCTTTTGTTTTTGGGTAGACTTTTGATTATTCTTTTAATATCCAATAGTGACGTGTCTGTTTAGATATTCTAGGGCAGTGGTGGGCAACCTTTATTTTCAGCTGAGCCAAATCTCTCCAAAACCACGATTGAAATTTATTTTGAGAGCCACATTTTTAAAACTGAAAATATGTAGCATGGTACACTGTTATTAGTGATCTGAGAAGGTAGTCTGTACAGTTTCTAACCTCTTGATTTTATGGAAATATGTATTATGGGCCAGCATGTGATCTATCTGGAAAATGACCCATGTGCATTTGAGAAGAATGTGTATCCTGTTTTCTGGGGATGGGGTGACCTATATAAACCTACTAATCCACTTTGTTCTGTTTCAGCTTGGTTGACCTATTAAGGGCAGTGTTGAGGTCTCCCACTATTATTGTGTTGCTATTGATGTCTTCTTTCAGGTTTGTCAACAGTTGTATTAAATGTTTTGCTGATTGGGTGCATATATGTTTAGGACTGATTTTTTTCTTGCTGTACATATACTTGGCTTAATACGAAATGACCATCTTTGTCTCTTATAACTTTTCTGAGTGTAAAGTTTTGTCAACTGATACTAATATGACCACACCAGCTTTTTTTTTTTTTTTTTTTTTTTTTTTTTTTTTTTTTTTTTTTTTTTTTTTTTTTTTTTTTTTTTTTTGGTTTTTGGGTCATACCCGGCAGTGCTCATGGGGTTACTCCTTGCTCCATGCTCAGAAATTGCTCCTGGTGGGCACAAGGGACCATGTGGTACGCCGGGATTTGAACCAATGGCCTTCTGCATGAAAGGCAAACACCTCACCTCCATGCTATCTCTCTGGCCCCCACACCAGCTTTAAAAGTGAGTTGTTTGCTTGGATGATTTTCCTCCAGCCTTTTATTTTGGGTTATGTTTGTTCTGTCTATATGTGTTTCTTGTAGGCAACAGAATGTTGGCTTCAGCTTTTTGATCCATTTTGCCACTCTGTGTCTCTTAAATGTTGTATTTAGTCTACTTATTGGTGTCAGAGCAGTATTAAGAATGTCCCAGAGTGAGACTGGTTCCTGAAGCTATTGAGGAGAACTGCGTGGGTTCTATGTCTGGAATCATGAGTTCGGGGTTGGATGGTTGCAGTCTGGAATGTAAATTGGGTTTACATGACATATGTTCAAGGTTGGAGGTGCCACTCTATTATAAAGTATTAGATCTTGTCCCTAGTAGATAAGAGCTTGTTTTTGTTTGTTTGTTTGTTTGTTTGTTTGTTTTTTGGGTCACACCCAGCAGTGCTCAGGGGTTACTCCTGGCTCCATGCTCAGAAATTGCTCCTGGCAGGCACGGGGGACCATATGGGGCACCGGGATTCGAACCGATGACCTTTTGCATGAAAGGCAAACGCCTTACCTCCATGCTATCTCCCGGGCCCCAAGAGCTTGTTTTTATATGTAAAATTTCTCCCTTGTTTTAATATGTCTTTGCAAGAAGACATGGTGCTGGTCCATTTGCGAGGTGAGAATATCATGCTCCATCCTCTGTGTGTCCTGGTTTTTACCTAAACTATTTATTATCCCAGGCAAGACTTTTCTTGTAGGTCTTTGTATTAAGCAGAACCAAAACAGGTGGTGCTAAGGGGAAAAAGAGAAAACAGATACAAGACCAAAAAAATCTCTATCTATCTATCTATCTATCTATCTATCTATCTATCTATCTATCTATCTATCTATCTATCTATCTACCTATCTATCTACCTACCTACCTATCTATCCATCCATACTCACATATATATAAAAAGGGAAAAATAAAAATAAGTTTTAAAAAAGGGAACAAAAGGATGCAGGAAACTACCTTACGTTTGGCGATAAAGAGATTAAAAGGTAGTATTTTATAGGTCTTAAACTTATAACAGAAATATAGGCTTCCCAATTGTCTTTTGAGATATTCTTGTGGGGAGGTGGGATCCAGGGCACATTTTCATCACACACTTTGGTCTTCTTGATATTGAGAAAAGATTTGTGGCAGAAAGGGCTCAAGTCGAGTTCAGCACTGGAGATCCTCCGAGAGCTGAGTCCATATCAAACAACAGTCCACATTTGGGAGGGGTGAGAAGGAGGGCCACAGAGCATGAGTCAGCACAGTGTTGGTTGTAGTTTCTTGCTGGGAATGAGATGTGGGTCTAAGTGGGTGTCCCTTTGCTTGAGAGCTGGGTGATGGCTTATTGGGGTAGGTGTTGGTCTTGCTGGGTTAAGAACTAAGGGTCAAAAGCATTAATAAGGTGGGATATCAGATTGGGATAGGGGGATGAAGGGATAGTAGGATTTCTGAAGGGCGAAGAAAAGGTATTGTATCTAGGAGGGGCTATCTACACTGTAGGCATCAGTTGTTGACAATTTAGGTTTGTCTTTCATGGAGGAGTTCTCTCTCTATGTACTTATGCCCACATAAAAATATACAGCTTAGGTATTGCTTAAGAAAAAGAGGAAAGGAGGACAAAAATAATAGAGGAAAACAGAAAAATAGGTAAATATAGTAAAAATAAGGTAAAAGAAAATTTATAAAAAGACTGGGTCGGTGTATCGGAATTGGGAGGTTTTCTCAGTTTCTAGGTATTTCGCCAGTGATGGAGATGGACCTTCTTAAATGAAGGTTTCAGTGTTAAATAATGGCTGGAGCAATTTAGGATACACATGTGTTTCGCATTGTGAATACTAAATAATGTGTTAATGAGGCCGATATATGTAGGTGGCTACCTTTATGTAGGATTCACTAACAGTGTTGGTTTTATTTGACATAGATTGAATTTATGATAAGGAAAGAGAGGTAGAAGGAGAAAAAGTAGGAACAAAAGAAGTAGTAAGAGAGAAGACTGAAGAGAAAAAGGAACTGTTCATTTGCCCAAATGTTTTTCATTAGTGGGTCCTTGTAGTTCACAGTTGGCTGTTTCAGTGGTCTGGATGGTCACATGTTTCAGGTTCTAATAGAGGCCATAAACCACAGAGAAAGGGTATATTAGAGTATTTTATCAAGATATTTTCATAATGCAAACTGAATATGGTATCTAGTGTAACTGAGAACTAAGGTGTCAAATGAGGTGGCTGCCCTTTGTATCCAAGAACCCCTATGGACAAAAAAACTTAGAGGTTATTTTAAATCTAATAAGATTAGGGCATTAAAATACATCACTATTAAATGCTTCCACTGAAGTCTCTGGCTATAAGTCATATTCTTTATCTGTAACCGCATATAAGATTCCTATGACATTATTATAGGACTTCATAGTAAAAGGCTGATTACAAACCTGTTCTTTCTAAGCTGTTGTTTCTGTTGTTGCTGGTTTCTTTATGGTATATTGATAATCAAGGCTTTGTGTTGTTCCTCTTCCACTTGTTTTGGACACTACTCTCCAGTAAATATTGACACCTACAGTGGAGATTCTACCCTATTAGACCATTGTATTTGTTCATGGAGTATTACACGTATGCATGGTGTATATTCTAAGCAAGTAATAAAAGTGCTATCATTCTATCTATCATCTTCTGGCTTCATTTAACATAATATTTTGTAGACCCATCCACTTTACTGCAAAATCTATGACTGTATCATTTCTAACTGCTATGTTGTATTCCATTTTGTATAAATACCACATCTTCATAATCCACTCAACTGTTGTTGGACATCGAGGTTAGTCCCAAATCTTGGCTAGTGTACTGAGTGCTGCGATAAATAGTGTAGTGCACACATATTTTGGGATGAGTGTGCTTCTAACTTGGGGATAGACGTATACCAAGAGAGAGCAATTTCTGGGTCATATAACAGCTCAATTCTGAGTTTACTGAGCACTTTCCAGACTGTTTTCTATAAGGGTTGGACTAGGAAGCTTTCCCACCAGCCCTGGATGAGAGTTCCTCTCTTACCACATCCCCTCCAACAGAGATTGGTCCCATTATTTTGATAAGAGCCATCCTCAGTGGTGTAAGGGTGGTACCTCATTGTATCGTGATTTGGATTTCCGATATGATAAGTGAAGGTGAGCATGTTTTCATATGCCTGTTGGCCATATTTTATTCTTCCACAGAGAAGTGTCTATTCATTTTTTCTTCCCATTTTTCTATGGCTTTATTAGATTTTTGGAGCTCAGCTTTCTGAGTGTTTTGTATATCCTAGGTATCAGCCCTTTATATGACGTGTTGAGTGAAAAATTTTTTTCCCATTCCATTAACTGTGTTCTAGTATGCAGAAACTTTTTAGTTTGATGTTGTCCCATTTGTTTAGCTTTGAAGCTAAATTTCTTGCCATTGTCATTCTATCCTCAAAGACTTTTTTGACATATAGATCTTGGAGTGTTCTGTCTATTTTTCCTTAATATACTTTATAGACTCGGGTCTGATTTTAAGACGTTTAATCCATTTTAATTGACTTTTGTGTAAGCTGTGCGATATGGATCAATTTTCAATTTCTTACAGGTGGTTGTCCAGTTGTACCAACGCTAATTGTTGAAGAGACTGTCTTCCATTTCAAGTTCTTGGCTCTTTTGTCAAATCTTAGTTGACTGTATATTTGGGGTTGGATATTCTGTTCTAACTCACTGGTATGAGGCTCTGTCTTTATTCCAGTACCATGCTGTTCTGATCACTATGGCTTTATAGTATAGCTTCATGTTAGATAAAGAGATGCCACTGAGCTTCTTTTTTTTCAGTATGTACTTGGCTAACTTGGGTCTTTTTTGGTCTGATGAATTTTTGATTGATTGTTTTATTAAATCTTTAAAAAATCATGTCTGGGGGCTGGAGAGATAACATAGAGGTAAGGCATTTGCCTTTCATGCAGAAAGTCTTTGGTTCAAATCCAGGCATCTTATGTGGTCCCCCGAGCCTGCCTAGAGCGATTTCTGAGCTTAGATCCTGGTGAACCACCCCCCCCCCCCCCCCACAAGAAAATGATATCTGAATTTGGATAGAGGTTGCATTGAATCTAGACAGAAGTGTAGGTAAGATAGTCATTTTGATGATGTTGATTCTACTTACCCATGAGCAAGGTATGTTTTTCCATTTCCTTAGAACGGTTTCAATATTTTCTGAAGTGATTTGAAGTTTTCATCATAACGGTCTTTCACTTCTCTTGTGAGATTGAGTCCTGGATACAACAATGACTGTCACAGTTTTTGTTTTGTTTTCCATTGGCTTGGATAATTGATTTCTATCCTTTAATTCTAAGCCTGTGTCTATTTTGTACTTGTAGATGTGCTTCTTGCAGGCAGCAGAAATCCAGTTTGTTTTCTAATCCAAATCTCTACTATGTATCTTTTCATGAGAGAGTTTAGTCCATTGACATTTAAGGAGAATATTGGGAGGATTGTTGTGAAGTTGTATTGTGTAGGGTGGTTGTTGTTGTTATAATCGGGGTTCGGATTCTGTCATTCTTCTCTGACTAGATCAATTAGAATCGGTTTTGTTTGCTCAAATAATGCTAGTTTTTTTTTTTTTTTT
>PVKC010048003.1:0-10968 GCA_004027635.1 Crocidura indochinensis | reverse complement strand
GTTATCGGTTGTGATACTGATTTCTCAGGGGGTCCTGTTGTAGCAGTAACAGGATGTGCCTCTCCTTCTAGATGCACTGTAATTGAGATTGCAGGTTCATGACAATCAAAATAAGCAGTTATACATAAGGGCTGAGGGGAAGAAATTGGCAGTGATACTTGTGGCTAGTGTTTCCAGATGTACCAGAAAGCCCCTGTATTGGTAGACACACCTTTATTGAGAAATGTAGGCACAAGGGAGTCAAGATGGACAATGGTAGGGAAGCAATGTGGTAAAGAGGTATATGGTAATACTGGAGGCTGATGGGGTCCTAAAGTAGATGAAACTACGATATTCCTTTCTATGTAGGTGCATCTGATTTGATATTACAGGCTCATGGGAATAAAGCTGGGTGGTTATAGGTTAATTACTGGGGGGAAGAGAATTGTAATACTGGTGGCTGAGGGAGTCCTAAAGTAGCAGGAATTGGAAGGCCCTCTTTTGCTGCATACAGATAAATTGAGATGGCAAATGTGTGAGAATCAAGAAGCCTAGCAGCTGGGGGAGTGCTGAATTGAGATGGCAGGCACCTGGAATAAAGGCACGTGTGATCAGGGAAAGCTCGGAATTAAGATGTATTCTTGAGACAACCAAGATGGGCAGCAGACAGGGGAAGTGCTAACTTGAGATAGCAAATGTGCTGGAATGAAGATGGGTGATGAATGGGGGAAAGAACTGGGGGGAAGTGATTGGTTGTGATTTTTGCAGGTGATGGGGTCCCAGTAGAGCAGGAATCAGGAAGTCTTGGTGAAAGCAAATACATTGAGACAGAAGACGAATGGCAATCAAGACAGGAGGAGAGTTGGGGGAAGCCCTGGTAGATTGGTTATGATTCTGATGGCTGAGGGTTCATGATGTAGAAAGAATCAAGAAGTCTCTTCTTGGTAGAAGCACCTGAAATGAGGTGGCAAGTGAATTTAATTAAGATGGGCATAAGGTGGGGACAAGTACTGAATTGAAAAAGCAATTGAGAAGGCGTGGGAATAAAGAGAGGTAGTTGGTGAGAAGTGCTGCTGGAAGTAATTGATGGTGATACTTCTCCATGAGTGGGTCCTGATGTAGGAGGATAATGGAATTCCCTAAATTGGTAAATGATTTGAATTAAAGTGGCAGACATGCGGGAATCAAGACCAGTGGCTGGTTTAAGAGGGGGGGGCACAGGAGTGAAGAGATCGGTAGTAATACTGGTGGCTGAGGGGTTGATTATGTAACAGGAAAAATATGTCCCCCCCCCCTTTGATAGATGCAACTAAATTGAGATGGAAGTTGCATGGGAATCAAGATGAGCCACAGGCAGGGAAAGGAACGGAGGGAAGAGGTTTCTGGTATACTGCAAATAAGGGCATCCTGATATAATAGGAACCAGGAAGTACCACTTTTGGTAGATACACCTAAATTGAGAGGGCAGAAACATAAGAATCAAGATGAGCAAGGGGTAGCGAGAGTACTGGGATAGAGATTTGAAGTGGTAATTGTGCTGAAGGGGTTCTAAAGTAGCAGGACCTGAAAGTACTTATCTTCATATAAGAAACTAAATTGAGATGTCAGAGTTCTGAAATTAAGATGAACAGTGGGCTGGCTAGAGAACTACAGTGAGATTGCAGAAAAGCAAAAAATCAATAGGAAGGGGAATGAGTGGGGGGCATAGATTGAAGGTTTTACTGGTAGCTACTGGATCCTGATGTAGTAGGCATCAGGACATCCCTCTCTTCGTGGATGCACCTGAATTTAGATGGCAGACTGTGGTTATCAACAACCAGGGTGAGAGAAAGAAAGTTCTGAGGGGATGAGATCACAGGAGTGACTGGCGGCTGAGTTGGTCCTGGTGTAGTTGGATCCAGGAAGTCCCTCTCTTGGTAGATGGACGTGAATTGAGATAGCAAATGCCGGCAATCAAGATAGGCCACTTGCTGGAAAACTCTGAATTGAGATGGTTGTTGCATAGGAATTCAGAAGGGCAGGGGCACTGGTGAGTAGAGGTTGCTGATTCAGGTGACAAGAGAATCCTGTTATAGGAAGAACTATTAAGTCCCTTCCCTGGTAAACTCACCTGAATTTAGATGGATAACACACAGAAATCAACAAGGGTGGCAGGCAGGAGGATGAACTCTGGTGGAAAGATTGTAAGTGATTCTGGCGGCTTTGATGTTCCTACTATAGCAACAACCAGAAAATCCCTTTCATGGTTGATGCATCTAAATTGATGTGAGAATGCTTGAGAATAAGGACATGCAATGGCAAGTAAAAGCGCTGGAGGGGAAAGATTGCTGGTAATTCTAGCAGCTGAGTGGATCCTGATGTAGCAAAAAGGACGACTTTTCCTTTCCTGATAGTTAAACCTAATTTGAGATGGCAGATGCCTGGGAATTAAGATGGGCAGTGAGCAGGGGCAAGATTTGGTGAGAGGAAATTGTAGTGATTCCTGTGACTGATGGGTTTTTCATGTAGCAAGAACCAAGAAATCCCTCTCATGGTAGAGGCACCAAAATTGAGAGGGTAGACACAAAGAAATTATGATGTGTGTACGGTGGGTAGAATCACAGGTGGCAGTAATAATTGTTTATATGATGGCTATGGGTCCTGAAGTAGCAGAAATTGGTAGTCCTTCTCTTGGTAGGCAAACCTTAATTGAAAAGTGCTGAATTGAAATGGTAGCAGCATGGAATCAGGAAGCTGAGGGAATCGCTAAATTGAGATGGCAAATTGCAGGAATCAAAACTAAAGGCAGGTGGGGGAAAACGCTGTGGGAAAGAGATTGTTGGTGTTACTGGTGGGTAAGGTTGTCTTGATGTAGCAGAAATGTGAAATCCTTCTCTTCGTAGTGCAACTGTATTAAGATTGCAAATGTGTGAAAATAAAAACAGACAACAGATTGGGAGAAGAACTATATTGAGATGGCAAACACGTGGAATTCAGATGGGAGGAAGGTGAGTTGAGGCTCTGGAGAGAGAAGTTGGATAAGAGTTCCTTTCTCTCCGTATCCCTGCCAGCACTGATTGTTCTCTTTCTTTGTGATGTGTGCCAATCTCAGTGGTGTGAGATGGTATCTCATCTTTGTTTTGATTTGCATCTCTTTGATGATTAGTGATGAGGAGCATTTTTTCATGTGCTTTTTGGCCATTTGTATTTCTTCTTTGTCAAAGTGTTCATTTCTTCTCCCCGTTTTTTTGATGGAACTAGATGCTTTTTTCTTGTAAAGTTCTGTCAGTGCCCTGTATATTTTGGAGATTAGTCCCTTATCTGATGGGTATTGGGTGAATAGTTTCTCCCACTCAGTGGGTGGCTCTTGTATCCTGGGCACTATTTATTTTGAGGCGCAGAAGCTTCTCATCTTAATGAGATCTGTTGATCTCTGCTTCCACTTGTTTGGAAAGTGCAGATTCTTCCTTGAAGATTCCTTTAGTCTCAATGTCATGGAGTGTTTTACCTACGTGTTGTTCTATATACCTTATGGTATCAGGTCTTTAGTCCATTTGGATTTTACATGATGTTAACTGGGGGGGTCTATGTTCGCTTTTTTGCAAGTGGCTAACCAGTTCTGCCAGCACCACTTGTTGAAGAGGTTTCCCTGATCCACTTAGAATTTCTTGCTCATTTGTCAAAAATTACGTGCTTGTATGTCTGGGGAACACTCTCTGAGAACTCAAGCCTATTCCACTGATCTGAGGAACTGTCTTTATTCCAATACTATAGTGTTTCGATAGCTATTGCTTTGTAGTACAGTTTAAAGTTGGGGAAAGTAATGCCTCCCCTATTCCTTTTCCCTAGGAGTGCATTAGGTATTTGAGGGTGTTTATTGTTTCAGATGAACTTCATAAGTGTTTGATCCATTTCTTTGAAGAATTTCATGGGTGTCTTTAGAGGGAATCCTGTCTAGTCCAACCTCTATGGGAAGCGATATGGAGATTCCTCCAAAAACTAGAAATTGAGCTCCCATTCGACCTAGCTATACCACTTCTAGGAATATACGCTAGGAACACAAGAATACAATACAAAAATCCCTTCCTCACATCTATATTTATTGCAGTACTATTCACAATAGCCAGGCTCTAGAAACAACCAAGATGCCCTTCAACAGATTAATGGCTAAAGAAACTGTGGTACATATACACAATGGAATATTATGCAGCCATCAGGAGAGATGAAGTCATGAAATTTTCCTATACATGGATGTACATGGAATCTATCATGCTGAGTGAAATAAGTAAGTCAACAGGAGAGAGAGACGCAGAATAGTCTCACTCATCTATAGGTTTTAAGCAAAATGAAAGCCATTTTTGCAACAATCCTCAGAGACAATGAGAGGAGGGCTGGAACTCCCAGCTCACTTCATGAAGCTCACCACAAAGAGTTTGAGTTTGAGTTTGTAGATATAGAAATAACTACACTGAGAACTACCATACTACCATAACCATGTGAATGAATGAGGGAACTGGAAAGGCTGTTTAGAGTACAGGTGGGGGTTGGGATGGAGAGAGATTTGGGACATTGGTGGTGGGAATGTTACACTGGTCAAAGGGGGTGTTCTTTACATGACCGAACCTAATCACAATCATATTTGTAATCAAGATGTTTAAATAAATATTTTATAAAGAATAAGTTGGTGCTGATATTGGGGCTGATATGTAGCAGAAACCAGGATGTTGCTTTCTTGATAGGCACACCAGAATTGAGATAGAAAACTAATCATAATCAAGACAGGTGATGGACTAGGGGGTGGTATTGAATTGAGATAGCAGACAAGTAGTAATCATTAACGGTGTCGAGTGAATGGGTATCACTGTGGAGATGAGATTTACAATGATACTGGAGCCTAAGGGGGCCCTTGATGAAGCAGGAAATAAGAAATCCCTCTTTTGATAGACAGTCCTGAATTGAGATGGAAGACATGAATCAAGATGTGCAGCAATCAGAGAGAAGTACTAGGGGGGAAGTTTGGTGGTGATACTGATGGCTGAGGGTTTCCTGATGTAGAAGTAACTAGGAATTTCCTCTCTTGATATAAACACCTGAGTTTAGTTGGTAGACATGTGGGAATCGATATGGGATGCAGGTGGGATGCATTGGGGTAAAGATCTTGGTCATGTTTCTGGTGTCTGGAGGGATCTTAATGAAGCAAGAAACAGGAAGTTGCTTTCTAGTTAGATGCACATGAATTGAGATGGCAGACATGGGAATCAAGAAGAGCAGTGGGTGAGGGGAAAACCTTGGGGAAATGAGATTGGTAGTTATACTGGTTGCTGAGAGAATTCTAATCTACCAAAATCCAAGAAGTTGCTCTCTTGGTAGATGCCCTTGAATTTAGATGGAAGACATGCATCAATTAAGATGGGTGGTGGGTTTGCTGAAGCACTGAATGAAGATGGCAGAAAAGCAGTAATCAACACAGGTGGCGTATGCTCAAGCATGCTTGGAGGAAGAGATTAGTGGTTACTGGGTCCTAATATAGCAGAAATAGGAAGTCCCTCTCAGGACTCACCTGAACTGAGCTATCAGATGCTCAGGAATCAAGTGGGCCAGAGGAAGCACTGGAGCAGAGATATACAGTGATACTGATTACTTGAGGTGGGTTGAATTTAGCAGGAATCACTAAGTCCTTCTCTTGGTAGAAGCAACTAAACTGAGATGGCAGATGTGCAACAATCAAGGGGGCAGTAGGCAGGAAGAACCACTGAATTGAGATAGTAGACAAAAGGGATTAAAAATGGGATATGGAGCGTAGAGGGCATTTGCCTTGTGTGCAGCTGACCCAGGGTTGATGCCCGGGCCCCATACGTCCCCTGAGCACTGCCAGGAGCGATTCCTGAGCACAGAGCCAGGAGGAACCATTAAGCATCGCCGGCCATGCCCACCCCCCAAAAAAATAAAAATGGGCTATGGGCCTGAGAAATAGCAGAGATAGACAGCATGTGGCTGACCCAGGATGAACCTGGGTTCAATTCCTGGCATCCCATATGTTACCACCACCACCCCAAGCCTGCCACGAGTGATTTCTAAGTGTAGAGCTAAGAGTAACCCCTGAGTATAGCCAGGTGTAGCCCCCAAACCAAAAATAAAAAAGGCAATAATGGGAATCTCTGGAAGGAAGAGATTTGTGGTGATTCTGACAGCTGAAGGGGTGTGAAGTGTCACGTTCTCTAGGAGATTTGTTAAGGTTTGATATCCACAGAGCTTCCAGACAGGAAAGGCAGTTCCCATTTCCCTGTCTGATTAGATCAAGGGAAACGTTTCCAGTTGTAGAGATCCACAGAAAATAATTCACACTGTGAAAAGGTACAAGAATGGGTTCAGGAAATCCAGTGCTCAAACAAGGAGTTCTAACCACAAAAGCTTTCTGCACCTAAGATGGAGTTCGGCTCAGTGGAAAAGACTGAAGAATGAACCTCAGCGTTCCTCAGACCCTTGCTTTTATCAACCAGAATCTGGAACCACGCTAGGGTGGGAGCAGAATACCAAGTAAGGAATATCCAATATATTATCACCAGGTCACACCTAGGGTGGAGTACAATAATTGGTTAGGGTAGGATCAGTAACACAACAGGGGTGCTGATGTATCCGGAACCACAAAGTTCCTCTCTTGGTAGATGGACCTGAATTAAGATGGCAGACGTGGGAATCACTACAGGTAGTAGGCAGGGTCAAGCACTTAATTGAGATGGCCCACTCGAATCAAGATAAATGGCAGGTGGAGAAAGCCTTGGAGGGAAGAGATTGTTGGTGATTCTGGCAGCAGAGAGTATCCTGGTGTGTCAAGGACCAGGAAGTTTATCTCTTGGTAAACACAACTGAATTGAGATGGCAGGCTGTGGGAATCAAGCGGGTGGCAGTCAGGGGAAAGCTCTTTAGTGGATAGATTAGAGATGATACTGAAGGCTGAGTGAGTCCTGATGTAGCAGGAACCAGAAAGTCCCTTTCTTGTTATACTCACCTAAATTGAGATGGCAGATGCATGGCTGTCAAGTCAGGAAGTGGGCAGGGCAAAGCTCCGGGAGGAAGAAATTGGTACCAGGCATTTCAGAAGTAGTAGAAACCAAGAAGTCTCTCTCTGGTAGATGCAGATGACAGACTGAGATGACAGACATGCAACGATCAAGATGGGAGGCAGGTGGGAGGAAGTTCTGTCTTTCTTATGCATTTTACATGTTTCTTGGTACAAGTCTCTTAACTCTTTGTTAAATTGATAGGTCTAGATATTTTAGACTTTGACAGGATTGTAAATGTGATAGAAATTTTAATCTCTTTCTCCTCTGAGTCACTATTTGTATAAAGTAATAAAACGATTTTTTTCTATTGACTTTGTAGCTAACTACGCTGTATTATTTTGTTTTAGGCAACTTTCTGCACATTTTATGGCATACAATACATAACATGATGTCATCTGCATATATAGGTTGACTTTATGTTTTTAAATTTAGATCCCTTATATTTTCTTCCCTTTCCTGATTGCTTTTGTTATGATGCTCTAATATACCATGTTGAGTAAATGTGGAGATAATTTACATCCTTGCTTTATGCCTGAACTCATTGTGAATGCTTTCAGTTTTTCACTATTAAGAATAATACTGTTTATGGGCTTTTTAAAGATATTGTCTTGAAAATGGCTCCTTTCACACATATTTTCTGAGGGTTTTATTTATGAATAGGTGTTGAGTCTTGTCAAATGATATCTCTTTATCAATTGATATGATCATATGATTTTTGGGTTTTTGAGCCAAAATGATAGACATTCAGGGGTTACTCCTGGCTCTGTGCTCAGAAATCACTTCTGGCTGCTCAGAGGACCATATGAGAAACTGGGGATTAAAGCCAGGTTCATGCCAGGTTAGCCACATGCTAGGAAATGGTATCGCTCTGAGCCCTGACCATATAATTTTTGTATTTCCCTTTACTGTTGTGATATATAATGACTGATTTGTGTGTAATGAACTATCCTTGCATTATTGGGATGGTACTACGTTGCTCATGATGTATGTTTTAACATGCTGTTGGTTTTGGTTTACTACAATTTTGTTGAGGACTTTTACATCAATATTAAGTCAGATTCATCTGAAATTTTTCTTTTATTTATTTTGGTTTTCAGCCACACCTGGTGATACTCAGGGGTTACCCCTGGATATGCGCTCAGAAATTGCTCTTGGTTTGGGGGACCATATGAGATGCCAGGAATTGAAACTCTGTCTCTCCTAGGCTAGCTTCTGCAAGGCAGATGCCTAATTGCTTGCGCCACCGCTCTGGCCTCTTAGGGAGATTATTAATTAGTGTTTAAATTTTCTTGTTTGTGATTTTGCTGGTTAGGCTAGTACATCTTCCTCATTCAGTTTTGGAAGATTATATGTTTTCAGAAATTTGTCGATTTCTTCTAGAAATACAGTTGTAACAGATTACAGATTAAAAGAGTACAGACTAAGTACTAATGCTGTCTTGGAATTCTGGAGATACTGCTACTTTTCCCCTTTCATTAATTATAGATCTATTGTTCTTGGTGTTTTTGAGGGGCACAACCAGTGACACTCGGGTTACTACTCGTTATGCACTCAGAAATAGCTCCTTGTTTGGGGACCATATGGGACACTGGGAGATCAAACCACGGTCCATCCTAGGCTAGCATGCACAAGACAAATGCCTTATGCCCTGTGCCACTGCTTCGGTCCCAAATTTATTTGAGCATTTTCTCTTAGTTTCCTTGTGAATTTTGCCAATGATTTGTCTATCTTGTTTATTTTTTCAAAAATTGGCTCCTGATTTTATTTTATTCATTGTGTTTCTTCTTGGCTTCTATATAAATTTATGCTCTTTTTCGTTATTTTTGTATACTTATGTTTTATTTCCTTTGTTGTTGGTTTTTAAGATATTTAAAGTGAGCCCTAGGTATTATTTTATTGTTTTCCTTTTCTTATACAGACATATAATGCTTTGAGTTGCACTCTAATTACTGCTTGGGCTCTATTCCCTTTGATTTTGGTAGCTTGTTTCTTCATTGTCTTTAGTCTCAAGAAATCTATTTATTTTGTCTTTGATTTCCTCTCTTATACATCTGTTATTAAGTGGCATGTTTTCTGTATTCAGGGTATCAGAGTTTCTCCATGTCATTAGTTACTGGTTTGGTTAACAGAGTTTTGATGCTCTATACTGTCTAAGAGAAAGAATTTCTGAGCCCCACCATCTCCTTGAAAAGAAAAAGTATAAAATGAAATGTATTTGTGTGAAAGAGCTAATATATGTGCAGTTTTGGGATCAGAGGGAAGAGGGACATCAAGACAGGCAATTTTCTGGGCCTAGTGAAGGGAAGGGAGAGTAGCACAGGTATCGTTCGGAAGATGGACAAACATTCTTCTCCAGAAGATTCTTCTCCAGAAGTACATTTCTTGTCTCTATGATGAAGTACCTGGGAAGAGAGGGCACACCAAGGTCAGGATTGGCAAAATTGGGGCCTAGGTTGGGGAAAGGCTGAGTGGTGCAGGTCGCTTTGGGAGGTTGGGAATACATATTTAATATAAGGAGTTGTGAAATATTTTACATGACTAAAACATAAATCTTAACATATTAAACCATGAGATCTAAATTAAAAATACTTTATTGAGTATAAATTGACTATAATTTCATAAAAGAATTATGCACATTTTATGTTGAATTGATAGCACAGAGTAGGAAATTTGTCTTACATGAAGCAAACCTGTGTACAATTCCTGATATCCCATATGGTCACATGAGCTTGCCAAGAGTCATTTCTGAGCACAAAGTCAAGAGTAACCCCTGAGCAGCACCAGGCATGCCCCCACCAAAGAAAACACAAAAATTATTACATATTTCTTCTTTTTGAAAACATTTGATAATTTACATAAACTAATTACATATATTACTATTAATTACTAGAGTCTAACAGTGTACAGAACCTCTTCTAACATAATTCTTTAATTATATTGATATTTAGAAATGTTAACTTTCTGTTTACAATGTCAGTAAAAGGCAACATTAGTACTTAAAACTAAGTTTTCTAACAAATTTTTCTTTCCCAGTTGATATTATTTTATGATTTTGGTTCAAAAGATACAGTTGTAAAAAAGTTACAGTTGTTTTTATACTGTACTGAGATAATTTTATATGATTATTTTATTTTCCAGGGTCAAAGTATTTTTGGGCTTGATGTTGTTGAAACAACAGAAGGATTCAAGATGCCACAACTGATTGTTCAAAATGAGTTAGATAGGGAAGAGAAGGATACATATGTCATAAAAGTTAAGGTTGAAGATGGTGGCTTTCCTCAAAAATCCAGTACTGCTATTTTGCAAATAAGTGTTGCGGATACAAATGACAATCACCCAGTCTTCATGGAGAATGAAATTACAGTTAGTATACCAGAAAATATTCCTGTAGGTACTTCAGTGACACAACTCCATGCCACAGATGCTGACATAGGTGAAAATGCCAAGATACATTTCTATTTCAGTAATCTAGTTTCCAACATAGCCAAAAAATTATTTCATCTCAATACCACCACTGGACTTATCACAGTCAAAGAACCACTAGATAGAGAGGAATCGCCAAACCACAAGTTACTTGTTTTGGCAAGTGATGGTGGATTGGAACCAGCAAGAGCAATGGTGATAATAAATGTTACAGATATCAATGATAATGCACCATCAATTGATATAAGATACATCATCAATCCAATCAACGGCACTGTGACTCTTTCTGAAAATGCTCCACTAAACACAAAAATTGCTCTGATAACTGTGACAGATAAAGATGCTGACCACAATGGTGAGGTAACATGCTTCACTGATCATGAAGTACCTTTCAGACTAAGGCCAGTTTTCAGCAATCAATTCCTGTTGGAGACTGCTGCGTATCTTGATTATGAGTACACAAGAGAATATGCCATTAAGTTACTGGCTTCAGATGCTGGCAAACCTTCTTTAAATCAATCAT